>CM074720.1:7259783-7498275 GCA_037306005.1 Rhinophrynus dorsalis | reverse complement strand
GCAGTGTGTGTAGTTGTATCAGTAGTGTCAGTATGAGCAGTGTGTGTAGTTGTACCAGTAGTGTCAGTAAGAGCAGTGTGTGTAGTTGTATCAGTAGTGTCAGTAAGAGCAGTGTGTGTAGTTGTATCAGTAGTGTCAGTATGAGCAGTGTGTGTAGTTGTATCAGTAGTGTCAGTATAAGCAGTGTGTGTAGTTGTACCAGTAGTGTCAGTAAGAGCAGTGTGTGTAGTTGTATCAGTAGTGTCAGTATGAGCAGTGTGTGTAGTTGTATCAGTAGTGTCAGTAAGAGCAGTGTGTGTAGTTGTATCAGTTGTGACAGTATAAGCAGTGTGTGTAGTTGTACCAGTAGTGTCAGTATGAGCAGTGTGTGTAGTTGTATCAGTAGTGTCAGTATGAGCAGTGTGTGTAGTTGTATCAGTAGTGACAGTATGAGCAGTGTGTGTAGTTGTACCAGTAGTGTCAGTAAGAGCAGTGTGTGTAGTTGTATCAGTAGTGTCAGTATGAGTAGTGTGTGTAGTTGTATCAGTAGTGTCAGTATGAGCAGTGTGTGTAGTTGTATCATTATTGTCAGTATTAGTAGTGTGTTGTTGTACAAAGTGACAGTATAAGCAGTGTGTGTAGTTGTATCAGTAGTGACAGTATGAGCAGTGTGTACATTTGTATCATTAGTGTCAGTATGAGCAGTGTGTAGTTGTATCAGTTGTGACAGTATGAGCAGTGTGTGTAGTTGTATCATCAGTGACATTTGGAGCAGTGTGTGTAGTTGTATCAGTAGTGTCAGTAAGAGCAGTGTGTGTAGTTGTATCAGTTGTGACAGTATGAGCAGTGTGTGTAGTTGTATCATCAATGACATTTGGAGCAGTGTGTGTAGTTGTATCAGTAGTGTCAGTAAGAGCAGTGTGTGTAGTTGTATCAGTTGTGACAGTATGAGCAGTGTGTGTAGTTGTATCAGTAGTGTCAGTATGAGCAGTGTGTAGTTGTATCAGTAGTGTCAGTATGAGCAGTGTGTGTAGTTGTATCAGTAGTGACAGTATGAGCAGTGTGTGTAGTTGTATCAGTAGTGTCAGTATGAGCAGTGTGTGTAGTTGTATCAGTAGTATCAGTATGAGCAGTGTGTGTAGTTGTATCAGTAGTGTCAGTATGAGTAGTGTGTGTAGTTGTATCAGTAGTGTCAGTATGAGCAGTGTGTGTAGTTGTATCAGTAGTGTCAGTATGAGCAGTGTGTGTAGTTGTATCAGTAGTGTCAGTATTAGCAGTGTGTGTAGTTGTATCAGTATTGACAGTTGGAGCAGTGTGTGTAGTTGTATCAGTAGTGACAGTATGAGCAGTGTGTGTAGTTGTATCAGTAGTGTCAGTATGAGCAGTGTGTGTAGTTGTATCAGTAGTGACAGTATGAGCAGTGTGTGTAGTTGTATCAGTAGTGTCAGTATGAGCAGTGTGTATAGTTGTATCATCAGTGACATTTGGAGCAGTGTGTGTAGTTGTACCAGTAGTGAGACTATGAGCAGTGTGTGTAGTTGTATCATTATTGTCAGTATGAGCAGTGTGTGTTGTTGTACGTAGTGACAGTTGGTGCAGTGTGCACAGTTGTACCAGTATTGACAGTAAAAGCAGTGTGTGTAGTTGTATCAGTAGTGTCAGTATGAGCAGTGTGTGTAGTTGTATCAGTAGTGTCAGTATGAGCAGTGTGTGTAGTTGTATCATTAGTGTCAGTATGAGCAGTGTGTTGTTGTATGTAGTGACAGATGGAGCAGTGTGTGTAGTTGAATCAGTATTGACAGTTGGAGCAGTGTGTGTAGTTGTATCAGTAGTGACAGTATGAGTAGTGTGTGTAGTTGTATCAGTAGTGTCAGTATGAGCAGTGTGTGTAGTTGTATCAGTTGTGACAGTATGAGTAGTGTGTGTAGTTGTATCAGTAGTGTCAGTATGAGTAGTGTGTGTAGTTGTATCAGTAGTGTCAGTATGAGCAGTGTGTACATTTGTATCATTAGTGTCAGTATGAGCAGTGTGTAGTTGTATCAGTTGTGACAGTATGAGTAGTGTGTGTAGTTGTATCAGTAGTGTCAGTATGAGTAGTGTGTGTAGTTGTACCAGTAGTGTCAGTTTGAGTAGTGTGTGTAGTTGTACATAGTGACAGTTGGAGCAGTGTGTGTAGTTGTATCAGTTGTGACAGTATTAGCAGTGTGTGTAGTTGTATCAGTATTGACAGTTGGAGCAGTGTGCACAGTTGTATCAGTAGTGTCAGTATGAGCAGTGTGTGTAGTTGTATCAGTAGTGACAGTATGAGCAGTGTGTGTAGTTGTATCAGTAGTGTCAGTATGAGCAGTGTGTGTAGTTGTATCATTAGTGTCAGTATGAGCAGTGTGTTGTTGTATGTAGTGACAGATGGAGCAGTGTGTGTAGTTGAATCAGTATTGACAGTTGGAGCAGTGTGTGTAGTTGTATCAGTAGTGACAGTATGAGTAGTGTGTGTAGTTGTATCAGTAGTGTCAGTATGAGCAGTGTGTACATTTGTATCATTAGTGTCAGTATGAGCAGTGTGTAGTTGTATCAGTTGTGACAGTATGAGTAGTGTGTGTAGTTGTATCAGTAGTGTCAGTATGAGTAGTGTGTGTAGTTGTACCAGTAGTGTCAGTTTGAGTAGTGTGTGTAGTTGTACATAGTGACAGTTGGAGCAGTGTGTGTAGTTGTATCAGTTGTGACAGTATTAGCAGTGTGTGTAGTTGTATCAGTATTGACAGTTGGAGCAGTGTGCACAGTTTTATCAGTAGTGTCAGTATGAGCAGTGTGTGTAGTTGTATCAGTAGTGACAGTATGAGCAGTGTGTGTAGTTGTATCAGTAGTGTCAGTATGAGCAGTGTGTGTAGTTGTAACAGTAGTATCAGTATGAGCAGTGTGTGTAGTTGTATCAGTAGTGTCAGTATGAGTAGTGTGTGTAGTTGTATCAGTAGTGTCAGTATGAGCAGTGTGTGTAGTTGTATCAGTAGTGTCAGTATGAGCAGTGTGTGTAGTTGTATCAGTAGTGTCAGTATTAGCAGTGTGTGTAGTTGTATCAGTATTGACAGTTGGAGCAGTGTGTGTAGTTGTATCAGTAGTGACAGTATGAGCAGTGTGTGTAGTTGTATCAGTAGTGTCAGTATGAGCAGTGTGTGTAGTTTTATCAGTAGTGACAGTATGAGCAGTGTGTGTAGTTGTATCAGTAGTGTCAGTATGAGCAGAGTGTGTAGTTGTATCAGTAGTGTCAGTATGAGTAGTGTGTGTAGTTGTACATAGTGACAGTTGGAGCAGTGTGTGTAGTTGTATAAGTTGTGACAGTATGAGCAGTGTGTGTAGTTGTATCAGTAGTGACAGTATGAGCAGTGTGTGTAGTTGTATCAGTAGTGTCAGTATGAGCAGTGTGTGTAGTTGTATCAGTAGTGTCAGTATGAGCAGTGTGTGTAGTTGTATCAGTAGTGACAGTATGAGCAGTGTGTGTAGTTGTATCAGTAGTGACAGTTGGAGCAGTGTGTGTAGTTGTATCAGTAGTGTCAGTATAAGCAGTGTGTGTAGTTGTACCAGTAGTGTCAGTATAAGCAGTGTGTGTAGTTGTACCAGTAGTGTCAGTATGAGCAGTGTGTGTAGTTGTATCAGTAGTGTCAGTATGAGCAGTGTGTGTAGTTGTATCAGTAGTGACAGTATGAGCAGTGTGTGTAGTTGTACC
Source organism: Rhinophrynus dorsalis (assembly GCA_037306005.1). NCBI lineage: Eukaryota > Metazoa > Chordata > Amphibia > Anura > Rhinophrynidae > Rhinophrynus > Rhinophrynus dorsalis. The sequence continues at coordinate 7,494,575 of CM074720.1, read as the reverse complement.
AGTAGTGTCAGTAAGAGCAGTGTGTGTAGTTGTATCAGTAGTGTCAGTATGAGTAGTGTGTGTAGTTGTATCAGTAGTGTCAGTATGAGCAGTGTGTGTAGTTGTATCATTATTGTCAGTATTAGTAGTGTGTTGTTGTACAAAGTGACAGTATAAGCAGTGTGTGTAGTTGTATCAGTAGTGACAGTATGAGCAGTGTGTACATTTGTATCATTAGTGTCAGTATGAGCAGTGTGTAGTTGTATCAGTTGTGACAGTATGAGCAGTGTGTGTAGTTGTATCATCAGTGACATTTGGAGCAGTGTGTGTAGTTGTATCAGTAGTGTCAGTAAGAGCAGTGTGTGTAGTTGTATCAGTTGTGACAGTATGAGCAGTGTGTGTAGTTGTATCAGTAGTGTCAGTATGAGCAGTGTGTAGTTGTATCAGTAGTGTCAGTATGAGCAGTGTTTGTAGTTGTATCAGTAGTGACAGTATGAGCAGTGTGTGTAGTTGTATCAGTAGTATCAGTATGAGCAGTGTGTGTAGTTGTATCAGTAGTGTCAGTATGAGTAGTGTGTGTAGTTGTATCAGTAGTGTCAGTATGAGCAGTGTGTGTAGTTGTATCAGTAGTGTCAGTATGAGCAGTGTGTGTAGTTGTATCAGTAGTGTCAGTATTAGCAGTGTGTGTAGTTGTATCAGTAGTGTCAGTAAGAGCAGTGTGTGTAGTTGTATCATTAGTGTCAGTATGAGCAGTGTGTGTAGTTGTATCAGTAGTGTGTGTAGTTGTATCAGTAGTGTCAGTAAGAGCAGTGTGTGTAGTTGTATCAGTAGTGTTAGTAAGAGCAGTGTGTGTAGTTGTATCGGTATTGACAGTTGGAGCAGTGTGTGTAGTTGTATCAGTAGTGACAGTATGAGCAGTGTGTGTAGTTGTATCAGTAGTGTCAGTATGAGCAGTGTGTGTAGTTGTATCAGTAGTGACAGTATGAGTAGTGTGTGTAGTTGTATCAGTAGTGTCAGTAAGAGCAGTGTGTGTAGTTGTATCAGTTGTGACAGTATGAGCAGTGTGTGTAGTTGTATCAGTAGTGTCAGTATGAGCAGTGTGTAGTTGTATCAGTATTGACAGTTGGAGCAGTGTGTGTAGTTGTATCAGTAGTGACAGTATGAGCAGTGTGTAGTTGTATCAGTAGTGTCAGTATGAGCAGTGTGTGTAGTTGTATCAGTAGTGACAGTATGAGTAGTGTGTGTAGTTGTATCAGTAGTGACAGTATGAGCAGTGTGTGTAGTTGTATCAGTAGTGTCAGTATGAGCAGTGTGTGTAGTTGTATCAGTAGTGACAGTATGAGCAGTGTGTGTAGTTGTATCAGTAGTGTCAGTATGAGCAGTGTGTGTAGTTGTATCAGTAGTGACAGTATGAGCAGTGTGTGTAGTTGTATCAGTAGTGTCAGTATGAGCAGTGTGTGTAGTTGTATCAGTATTGACAGTATGAGCAGTGTGTGTAGTTGTATCAGTAGTGACAGTATGAGCAGTGTGTGTAGTTGTATCAGTAGTATCAGTATGAGCAGTGTGTGTAGTTGTATCAGTAGTGTCAGTATGAGTAGTGTGTGTAGTTGTATCAGTAGTGTCAGTATGAGCAGTGTGTGTAGTTGTATCAGTAGTGTCAGTATCAGCAGTGTGTGTAGTTGTATCAGTAGTGTCAGTATGAGCAGTGTGTATAGTTGTATCATCAGTGACATTTGGAGCAGTGTGTGTAGTTGTACCAGTAGTGAGACTATGAGCAGTGTGTGTAGTTGTATCATTATTGTCAGTATGAGCAGTGTGTGTTGTTGTACGTAGTGACAGTTGGTGCAGTGTGCACAGTTGTACCAGTATTGACAGTAAAAGCAGTGTGTACGTTTGAATCATTAGTGACAGTATGAGCAGTGTGTGTAGTTGTATCATTAGTGTCAGTATGAGCAGTGTGTTGTTGTATGTAGTGACAGATGGAGCAGTGTGTGTAGTTGAATCAGTATTGACAGTTGGAGCGGTGTGTGTAGTTGTATCAGTAGTGTCAGTATGAGCAGTGTGTGTAGTTGTATCAGTAGTGTCAGTATGAGCAGTGTGTGTAGTTGTATCAGTAGTGACAGTATGAGCAGTGTGTGTAGTTGTATCAGTAGTGTCAGTATGAGTAGTGTGTGTAGTTGTATCAGTAGTGTCAGTATGAGCAGTGTGTAGTTGTATCAGTAGTGTCAGTATGAGTAGTGTGTGTAGTTGTATCAGTAGTGTCAGTATGAGCAGTGTGTACATTTGTATCATTAGTGTCAGTATGAGCAGTGTGTAGTTGTATCAGTTGTGACAGTATGAGTAGTGTGTGTAGTTGTATCAGTAGTGTCAGTATGAGTAGTGTGTGTAGTTGTACCAGTAGTGTCAGTTTGAGTAGTGTGTGTAGTTGTACATAGTGACAGTTGGAGCAGTGTGTGTAGTTGTATCAGTTGTGACAGTATTAGCAGTGTGTGTAGTTGTATCAGTAGTGTCAGTATGAGTAGTGTGTGTAGTTGTACCAGTAGTGTCAGTATGAGCAGTGTGTGTAGTTGTATCAGTAGTGACAGTATGAGCAGTGTGTGTAGTTGTATCAGTAGTGTCAGTATGAGCAGTGTGTGTAGTTGTATCAGTAGTGTCAGTATGAGCAGTGTGTGTAGTTGTATCAGTAGTGACAGTATGAGCAGTGTGTGTAGTTGTATCAGTAGTGTCAGTATGAGTAGTGTGTGTAGTTGTATCAGTAGTGTCAGTATGAGCAGTGTGTGTAGTTGTATCAGTAGTGTCAGTATGAGTAGTGTGTGTAGTTGTACCAGTAGTGTCAGTATGAGCAGTGTGTGTAGTTGTATCAGTAGTGACAGTATGAGCAGTGTGTGTAGTTGTACCAGTAGTGTCAGTAAGAGCAGTGTGTGTAGTTGTATCAGTAGTGTCAGTATGAGTAGTGTGTGTAGTTGTATCAGTAGTGTCAGTATGAGCAGTGTGTGTAGTTGTATCATTATTGTCAGTATTAGTAGTGTGTTGTTGTACAAAGTGACAGTATAAGCAGTGTGTGTAGTTGTATCAGTAGTGACAGTATGAGCAGTGTGTACATTTGTATCATTAGTGTCAGTATGAGCAGTGTGTAGTTGTATCAGTTGTGACAGTATGAGCAGTGTGTGTAGTTGTATCATCAGTGACATTTGGAGCAGTGTGTGTAGTTGTATCAGTAGTGTCAGTAAGAGCAGTGTGTGTAGTTGTATCAGTTGTGACAGTATGAGCAGTGTGTGTAGTTGTATCATCAGTGACATTTGGAGCAGTGTGTGTAGTTGTATCAGTAGTGTCAGTAAGAGCAGTGTGTGTAGTTGTATCAGTTGTGACAGTATGAGCAGTGTGTGTAGTTGTATCAGTAGTGTCAGTATGAGCAGTGTGTAGTTGTATCAGTAGTGTCAGTATGAGCAGTGTGTGTAGTTGTATCAGTAGTGACAGTATGAGCAGTGTGTGTAGTTGTATCAGTAGTGTCAGTATGAGCAGTGTGTGTAGTTGTATCAGTAGTATCAGTATGAGCAGTGTGTGTAGTTATATCAGTAGTATCAGTAAGAGCAGTGTGTGTAGTTGTATCAGTAGTGTCAGTATGAGTAGTGTGTGTAGTTGTATCAGTAGTGTCAGTATGAGCAGTGTGTGTAGTTGTATCAGTAGTGTCAGTATGAGCAGTGTGTGTAGTTGTATCAGTAGTGTCAGTATTAGCAGTGTGTGTAGTTGTATCAGTATTGACAGTTGGAGCAGTGTGTGTAGTTGTATCAGTAGTGACAGTATGAGCAGTGTGTGTAGTTGTATCAGTAGTGTCAGTATGAGCAGTGTGTGTAGTTGTATCAGTAGTGACAGTATGAGCAGTGTGTGTAGTTGTATCAGTAGTGTCAGTATGAGCAGTGTGTGTAGTTGTATCAGTAGTGTCAGTATTAGCAGTGTGTGTAGTTGTATCAGTATTGACAGTTGGAGCAGTGTGTGTAGTTGTATCAGTAGTGACAGTATGAGCAGTGTGTGTAGTTGTATCAGTAGTGTCAGTATGAGCAGTGTGTGTAGTTGTATCAGTAGTGACAGTATGAGCAGTGTGTGCAGTTGTATCAGTAGTGTCAGTATGAGCAGTGTGTATAGTTGTATCATCAGTGACATTTGGAGCAGTGTGTGTAGTTGTACCAGTAGTGAGACTATGAGCAGTGTGTGTAGTTGTATCATTATTGTCAGTATGAGCAGTGTGTGTTGTTGTACGTAGTGACAGTTGGTGCAGTGTGCACAGTTGTACCAGTATTGACAGTAAAAGCAGTGTGTACGTTTGAATCATTAGTGACAGTATGAGCAGTGTGTGTAGTTGTATCATTAGTGTCAGTATGAGCAGTGTGTTGTTGTATGTAGTGACAGATGGAGCAGTGTGTGTAGTTGAATCAGTATTGACAGTTGGAGCAGTGTGTGCAGTTGTATCAGTAGTGACAGTATGAGTAGTGTGTGTAGTTGTATCAGTAGTGTCAGTATGAGCAGTGTGTACATTTGTATCATTAGTGTCAGTATGAGCAGTGTGTAGTTGTATCAGTTGTGACAGTATGAGTAGTGTGTGTAGTTGTATCAGTAGTGTCAGTATGAGTAGTGTGTGTAGTTGTACCAGTAGTGTCAGTTTGAGTAGTGTGTGTAGTTGTACATAGTGACAGTTGGAGCAGTGTGTGTAGTTGTATCAGTTGTGACAGTATTAGCAGTGTGTGTAGTTGTATCAGTATTGACAGTTGGAGCAGTGTGCACAGTTGTATCAGTAGTGTCAGTATGAGCAGTGTGTGTAGTTGTATCAGTAGTGACAGTATGAGCAGTGTGTGTAGTTGTATCAGTAGTGTCAGTATGAGCAGTGTGTGTAGTTGTATCAGTAGTGTCAGTATGAGTAGTGTGTGTAGTTGTATCAGTAGTGTCAGTATGAGCAGTGTGTGTAGTTGTATCAGTAGTGTCAGTATGAGCAGTGTGTGTAGTTGTATCAGTAGTGTCAGTATTAGCAGTGTGTGTAGTTGTATCAGTATTGACAGTTGGAGCAGTGTGTGTAGTTGTATCAGTAGTGACAGTATGAGCAGTGTGTGTAGTTGTATCAGTAGTGTCAGTATTAGCAGTGTGTGTAGTTGTATCAGTATTGACAGTTGGAGCAGTGTGTGTAGTTGTATCAGTAGTGACAGTATGAGCAGTGTGTGTAGTTGTATCAGTAGTGTCAGTATGAGCAGTGTGTGTAGTTGTATCAGTAGTGTCAGTATGAGCAGTGTGTGTAGTTGTATCAGTAGTGTCAGTATGAGTAGTGTGTGTAGTTGTACATAGTGACAGTTGGAGCAGTGTGTGTAGTTGTATAAGTTGTGACAGTATGAGCAGTGTGTGTAGTTGTATCAGTAGTGACATTATGAGCAGTGTGTGTAGTTGTATCAGTAGTGTCAGTATGAGCAGTGTGTGTAGTTGTATCAGTAGTGACAGTATGAGCAGTGTGTGTAGTTGTATCAGTAGTGACATTATGAGCAGTGTGTGTAGTTGTATCAGTAGTGACATTATGAGCAGTGTGTGTAGTTGTATCAGTAGTTTCAGTATGAGCAGTGTGTGTAGTTGTATCAGTAGTGACAGTATGAGCAGTGTGTGTAGTTGTATCAGTAGTGTCAGTATGAGCAGTGTGTGTAGTTGTATCAGTAGTGTCAGTATGAGTAGTGTGTGTAGTTGTACATAGTGACAGTTGGAGCAGTGTGTGTAGTTGTATAAGTTGTGACAGTATGAGCAGTGTGTGTAGTTGTATCAGTAGTGACAGTATGAGCAGTGTGTGTAGTTGTATCAGTAGTGTCAGTATGAGCAGTGTGTGTAGTTGTACATAGTGACAGTTGGAGCAGTGTGTGTAGTTGTATAAGTTGTGACAGTATGAGCAGTGTGTGTAGTTGTATCAGTAGTGACAGTATGAGCAGTGTGTGTAGTTGTACCAGTAGTGTCAGTATGAGCAGTGTGTGTAGTTGTATCAGTAGTGTCAGTATGAGCAGTGTGTGTAGTTGTATCAGTAGTGTCAGTATTAGTAGTGTGTGTAGTTGTACCAATAGTGTCAGTATGAGTAGTGTGTGTAGTTGTACCAGTAGTGCCAGTATGAGCATTGTGTGTAGTTGTATCAGTAGTGTCAGTAAGAGCAGTGTGTGTAGTTGTATCAGTAGTGTCAGTATGAGCAGTGTGTGTAGTTGTATCAGTAGTGACAGTTGGAGCAGTGTGTGTAGTTGTATCAGTAGTGACAGTTGGGGCAGTGTGTGTAGTTGTATCAGTAGTGTCAGTATGAGCAGTGTGTGTAGTTGTACCAGTAGTGTCAGTATGAGTAGTGTGTGTAGTTGTACCAGTAGTGTCAGTATGAGCAGTGTGTGTAGTTGTATCAGTAGTGTCAGTATGAGCAGTGTGTGTAGTTGTATCAGTAGTGACAGTATGAGCAGTGTGTGTAGTTGTATCAGTAGTGACAGTATGAGCAGTGTGTGTAGTTGTACCAGTAGTGTCAGTATGAGCAGTGTGTGTAGTTGTATCAGTAGTGTCAGTAAGAGCAGTGTGTGTAGTTGTATCAGTTGTGACAGTATGAGCAGTGTGTGTAGTTGTATCAGTTGTGACAGTATGAGCAGTGTGTGTAGTTGTATCAGTAGTGTCAGTATGAGCAGTGTGTGTAGTTGTATCAGTAGTGTCAGTAAGAGCAGTGAGTGTAGTTGTATCAGTAGTGTCAGTATGAGCAGTGAGTGTAGTTGTATCAGTAGTGTCAGTATGAGTAGTGTGTGTAGTTGTATCAGTAGTGTCAGTATGAGTAGTGTGTGTAGTTGTATCAGTAGTGACAGTTGGAGCAGTGTGTGTAGTTGTATCAGTAGTGTCAGTATGAGCAGTGTGTGTAGTTGTACCAGTAGTGTCAGTATGAGTAGTGTGTGTAGTTGTACCAGTAGTGTCAGTATGAGCAGTGTGTGTAGTTGTATCAGTAGTGTCAGTATGAGCAGTGTGTGTAGTTGTACCAGTAGTGTCAGTATGAGCAGTGTGTGTAGTTGTACCAGTAGTGTCAGTATGAGCAGTGTGTGTAGTTGTACATAGTGACAGTTGGAGCAGTGTGTGTAGTTGTATCAGTAGTGTCAGTAAGAGCAGTGTGTGTAGTTGTATCAGTAGTGACAGTTGGAGCAGTGTGTGTAGTTGTATCAGTAGTGTCAGTATGAGCAGTGTGTGTAGTTGTATCAGTAGTGTCAGTATGAGCAGTGTGTGTAGTTGTACCAGTAGTGTCAGTATGAGCAGTGTGTGTAGTTGTATCAGTAGTGTCAGTATGAGCAGTGTGTGTAGTTGTATCATTATTGTCAGTATTAGCAGTGTGTTGTTGTACATAGTGACAGTATAAGCAGTGTGTGTAGTTGTACCAGTAGTGTCAGTATGAGCAGTGTGTGTAGTTGTATCAGTAGTGACAGTATAAGCAGTGTGTGTAGTTGTATCAGTAGTGTCAGTATGAGCAGTGTGTGTAGTTGTATCAGTAGTGTCAGTATGAGCAGTGTGTGTAGTTGTATCAGTAGTGTCAGTATGAGCAGTGTGTGTAGTTGTATCAGTAGTGTCAGTATGAGTAGTGTGTGTAGTTGTACCAATAGTGTCAGTATGAGTAGTGTGTGTAGTTGTTCCAGTAGTGCCAGTATGAGCATTGTGTGTAGTTGTATCAGTAGTGTCAGTAAGAGCAGTGTGTGTAGTTGTATCAGTAGTGTCAGTATGAGCAGTGTGTGTAGTTGTATCGGTAGTGACAGTTGGAGCAGTGTGTGTAGTTGTATCAGTAGTGACAGTTGGAGCAGTGTGTGTAGTTGTATCAGTAGTGTCAGTATGAGCAGTGTGTGTAGTTGTACCAGTAGTGTCAGTATGAGTAGTGTGTGTAGTTGTACCAGTAGTGTCAGTATGAGCAGTGTGTGTAGTTGTACCAGTAGTGTCAGTATGAGTAGTGTGTGTAGTTGTACCAGTAGTGACAGTATGAGTAGTGTGTGTAGTTGTACCAGTAGTGACAGTATGAGCAGTGTGTGTAGTTGTACCAGTAGTGTCAGTATGAGCAGTGTGTGTAGTTGTATCAGTAGTGTCAGTAAGAGCAGTGTGTGTAGTTGTATCAGTTGTGACAGTATGAGCAGTGTGTGTAGTTGTATCAGTTGTGACAGTATGAGCAGTGTGTGTAGTTGTATCAGTAGTGACAGTATGAGCAGTGTGTGTAGTTGTATCAGTAGTGTCAGTATGAGCAGTGTGTGTAGTTGTATCAGTAGTGTCAGTAAGAGCAGTGTGTGTAGTTGTATCAGTAGTGTCAGTATGAGCAGTGTGTGTAGTTGTATCAGTAGTGACAGTTGGAGCAGTGTGTGTAGTTGTATCAGTAGTGACAGTTGGAGCAGTGTGTGTAGTTGTATCAGTAGTGTCAGTATGAGCAGTGTGTGTAGTTGTACCAGTAGTGTCAGTATGAGTAGTGTGTGTAGTTGTACCAGTAGTGTCAGTATGAGCAGTGTGTGTAGTTGTATCAGTAGTGTCAGTATGAGCAGTGTGTGTAGTTGTACCAGTAGTGTCAGTATGAGCAGTGTGTGTAGTTGTACCAGTAGTGTCAGTATGAGCAGTGTGTGTAGTTGTATCAGTAGTGTCAGTATGAGCAGTGTGTGTAGTTGTATCATTATTGTCAGTATTAGCAGTGTGTTGTTGTACATAGTGACAGTATAAGCAGTGTGTGTAGTTGTACCAGTAGTGTCAGTATAAGCAGTGTGTGTAGTTGTACCAGTAGTGTCAGTAAGAGCAGTGTGTGTAGTTGTATCAGTAGTGTCAGTATGAGCAGTGTGTGTAGTTGTACCAGAAGTGTCAGTATGAGCAGTGTGTGTAGTTGTACATAGTGACAGTTGGAGCAGTGTGTGTAGTTGTATCAGTAGTGTCAGTAAGAGCAGTGTGTGTAGTTGTATCAGTAGTGACAGTTGGAGCAGTGTGTGTAGTTGTATCAGTAGTGTCAGTTTGAGCAGTGTGTGTAGTTGTATCAGTAGTGTCAGTATGAGCAGTGTGTGTAGTTGTACCAGTAGTGTCAGTATGAGCAGTGTGTGTAGTTGTATCAGTAGTGTCAGTATGAGCAGTGTGTGTAGTTGTATCATTATTGTCAGTATTAGCAGTGTGTTGTTGTACATAGTGACAGTATAAGCAGTGTGTGTAGTTGTACCAGTAGTGTCAGTATAAGCAGTGTGTGTAGTTGTACCAGTAGTGTCAGTAAGAGCAGTGTGTGTAGTTGTATCAGTAGTGTCAGTATGAGCAGTGTGTGTAGTTGTATCAGTAGTGTCAGTAAGAGCAGTGTGTGTAGTTGTATCAGTTGTGACAGTATAAGCAGTGTGTGTAGTTGTACCAGTAGTGTCACTATGAGCAGTGTGTGTAGTTGTATCAGTAGTGTCAGTATGAGCAGTGTGTGTAGTTGTATCAGTAGTGTCAGTATTAGTAGTGTGTGTAGTTGTACCAATAGTGTCAGTATGAGTAGTGTGTGTAGTTGTACCAGTAGTGCCAGTATGAGCATTGTGTGTAGTTGTATCAGTAGTGTCAGTAAGAGCAGTGTGTGTAGTTGTATCAGTAGTGTCAGTATGAGCAGTGTGTGTAGTTGTATCAGTAGTGACAGTTGGAGCAGTGTGTGTAGTTGTATCAGTAGTGACAGTTGGAGCAGTGTGTGTAGTTGTATCAGTAGTGTCAGTATGAGCAGTGTGTGTAGTTGTACCAGTAGTGTCAGTATGAGTAGTGTGTGTAGTTGTACCAGTAGTGTCAGTATGAGCAGTGTGTGTAGTTGTATCAGTAGTGACAGTATGAGCAGTGTGTGTAGTTGTATCAGTAGTATCAGTAAGAGCAGTGTGTGTAGTTGTATCAGTAGTGACAGTATGAGCAGTGTGTGTAGTTGTACCAGTAGTGTCAGTATGAGCAGTGTGTGTAGTTGTATCAGTAGTGACAGTATGAGCAGTGTGTGTAGTTGTATCAGTAGTGACAGTATGAGCAGTGTGTAGTTGTATCAGTAGTGTCAGTATGAGTAGTGTGTGTAGTTGTATCAGTAGTGTCAGTATGAGCAGTGTGTGTAGTTGTATCAGTAGTGACAGTATGAGCAGTGTGTGTAGTTGTATCAGTAGTGACAGTATGAGCAGTGTGTGTAGTTGTACCAGTAGTGTCAGTATGAGCAGTGTGTGTAGTTGTATCAGTAGTGTCAGTAAGAGCAGTGTGTGTAGTTGTATCAGTTGTGACAGTATGAGCAGTGTGTGTAGTTGTATCAGTTGTGACAGTATGAGCAGTGTGTGTAGTTGTATCAGTAGTGTCAGTATGAGCAGTGTGTGTAGTTGTATCAGTAGTGTCAGTAAGAGCAGTGAGTGTAGTTGTATCAGTAGTGTCAGTATGAGCAGTGTGTGTAGTTGTATCAGTAGTGACAGTTGGAGCAGTGTGTGTAGTTGTATCAGTAGTGTCAGTATGGGCAGTGTGTGTAGTTGTACCAGTAGTGTCAGTATGAGTAGTGTGTGTAGTTGTACCAGTAGTGTCAGTATGAGCAGTGTGTGTAGTTGTATCAGTAGTGTCAGTATGAGCAGTGTGTGTAGTTGTACCAGTAGTGTCAGTATGAGCAGTGTGTGTAGTTGTACCAGTAGTGTCAGTATGAGCAGTGTGTGTAGTTGTACATAGTGACAGTTGGAGCAGTGTGTGTAGTTGTATCAGTAGTGTCAGTAAGAGCAGTGTCTGTAGTTGTATCAGTAGTGACAGTTGGAGCAGTGTGTGTAGTTGTATCAGTAGTGTCAGTATGAGCAGTGTGTGTAGTTGTATCAGTAGTGTCAGTATGAGCAGTGTGTGTAGTTGTACCAGTAGTGTCAGTATGAGCAGTGTGTGTAGTTGTATCAGTAGTGTCAGTATGAGCAGTGTGTGTAGTTGTATCATTTTTGTCAGTATTAGCAGTGTGTTGTTGTACATAGTCACAGTATAAGCAGTGTGTGTAGTTGTACCAGTAGTGTCAGTATGAGCAGTGTGTGTAGTTGTATCAGTAGTGACAGTATAAGCAGTGTGTGTAGTTGTATCAGTCGTGTCAGTATGAGCAGTGTGTGTAGTTGTATCAGTCGTGTCAGTATGAGCAGTGTGTGTAGTTGTATCAGTAGTGTCAGTATGAGCAGTGTGTGTAGTTGTATCAGTAGTGTCAGTATGAGTAGTGTGTGTAGTTGTACCAATAGTGTCAGTATGAGTAGTGTGTGTAGTTGTTCCAGTAGTGCCAGTATGAGCATTGTGTGTAGTTGTATCAGTAGTGTCAGTAAGAGCAGTGTGTGTAGTTGTATCAGTAGTGTCAGTATGAGCAGTGTGTGTAGTTGTATCGGTAGTGACAGTTGGAGCATTGTGTGTAGTTGTATCAGTAGTGACAGTTGGAGCAGTGTGTGTAGTTGTATCAGTAGTGTCAGTATGAGCAGTGTGTGTAGTTGTACCAGTAGTGTCAGTATGAGTAGTGTGTGTAGTTGTACCAGTAGTGTCAGTATGAGCAGTGTGTGTAGTTGTACCAGTAGTGTCAGTATGAGTAGTGTGTGTAGTTGTACCAGTAGTGACAGTATGAGTAGTGTGTGTAGTTGTACCAGTAGTGACAGTATGAGCAGTGTGTGTAGTTGTACCAGTAGTGTCAGTATGAGCAGTGTGTGTAGTTGTATCAGTAGTGTCAGTAAGAGCAGTGTGTGTAGTTGTATCAGTTGTGACAGTATGAGCAGTGTGTGTAGTTGTATCAGTTGTGACAGTATGAGCAGTGTGTGTAGTTGTATCAGTAGTGACAGTATGAGCAGTGTGTGTAGTTGTATCAGTAGTGTCAGTATGAGCAGTGTGTGTAGTTGTATCAGTAGTGTCAGTAAGAGCAGTGTGTGTAGTTGTATCAGTAGTGTCAGTATGAGCAGTGTGTGTAGTTGTATCAGTAGTGTCAGTATGAGCAGTGTGTGTAGTTGTACCAGTAGTGTCAGTATGAGCAGTGTGTGTAGTTGTACCAGTAGTGTCAGTATGAGTAATGTGTGTAGTTGTACCAGTAGTGTCAGTATGAGCAGTGTGTGTAGTTGTATCAGTTGTGTCAGTATGAGCAGTGTGTGTAGTTGTACCAGTAGTGTCAGTATGAGCAGTGTGTGTAGTTGTATCAGTAGTGTCAGTATGAGCAGTGTGTGTAGTTGTACATAGTGACAGTTGGAGCAGTGTGTGTAGTTGTATCAGTAGTGTCAGTAAGAGCAGTGTGTGTAGTTGTATCAGTAGTGACAGTTGGAGCAGTGTGTGTAGTTGTATCAGTAGTGTCAGTTTGAGCAGTGTGTGTAGTTGTATCAGTAGTGTCAGTATGAGCAGTGTGTGTAGTTGTATCAGTTGTGACAGTATGAGTAGTGTGTGTAGTTGTATCAGTAGTGTCAGTATGAGCAGTGTGTGTAGTTGTACCAGTAGTGTCAGTATGAGTAATGTGTGTAGTTGTACCAGTAGTGTCAGTATGAGCAGTGTGTGTAGTTGTATCAGTAGTGTCAGTATGAGCAGTGTGTGTAGTTGTACCAGTAGTGTCAGTATGAGCAGTGTGTGTAGTTGTATCAGTAGTGTCAGTATGAGCAGTGTGTGTAGTTGTACATAGTGACAGTTGGAGCAGTGTGTGTAGTTGTATCAGTAGTGTCAGTAAGAGCAGTGTGTGTAGTTGTATCAGTAGTGACAGTTGGAGCAGTGTGTGTAGTTGTATCAGTAGTGTCAGTTTGAGCAGTGTGTGTAGTTGTATCAGTAGTGTCAGTATGAGCAGTGTGTGTAGTTGTACCAGTAGTGTCAGTATGAGCAGTGTGTGTAGTTGTATCAGTAGTGTCAGTATGAGCAGTGTGTGTAGTTGTATCATTATTGTCAGTATTAGCAGTGTGTTGTTGTACATAGTGACAGTATAAGCAGTGTGTGTAGTTGTACCAGTAGTGTCAGTATAAGCAGTGTGTGTAGTTGTACCAGTAGTGTCAGTAAGAGCAGTGTGTGTAGTTGTATCAGTAGTGTCAGTATGAGCAGTGTGTGTAGTTGTATCAGTAGTGTCAGTAAGAGCAGTGTGTGTAGTTGTATCAGTTGTGACAGTATAAGCAGTGTGTGTAGTTGTACCAGTAGTGTCAGTATGAGCAGTGTGTGTAGTTGTATCAGTAGTGTCAGTATGAGCAGTGTGTGTAGTTGTATCAGTAGTGACAGTATGAGCAGTGTGTGTAGTTGTACCAGTAGTGTCAGTAAGAGCAGTGTGTGTAGTTGTATCAGTAGTGTCAGTATGAGTAGTGTGTGTAGTTGTATCAGTAGTGTCAGTATGAGCAGTGTGTGTAGTTGTATCATTATTGTCAGTATTAGTAGTGTGTTGTTGTACAAAGTGACAGTATAAGCAGTGTGTGTAGTTGTATCAGTAGTGACAGTATGAGCAGTGTGTACATTTGTATCATTAGTGTCAGTATGAGCAGTGTGTAGTTGTATCAGTTGTGACAGTATGAGCAGTGTGTGTAGTTGTATCATCAGTGACATTTGGAGCAGTGTGTGTAGTTGTATCAGTAGTGTCAGTAAGAGCAGTGTGTGTAGTTGTATCAGTTGTGACAGTATGAGCAGTGTGTGTAGTTGTATCAGTAGTGTCAGTATGAGCAGTGTGTGTAGTTGTATCAGTAGTGTCAGTATGAGCAGTGTGTGTAGTTGTATCATTAGTGTCAGTATGAGCAGTGTGTGTAGTTGTATCAGTAGTGTCAGTATGAGCAGTGTGTGTAGTTGTATCAGTTGTGACAGTATAAGCAGTGTGTGTAGTTGTACCAGTAGTGAGAGTATGAGCAGTGTGTGTAGTTGTACATAGTGACAGTTGGAGCAGTGTGTGTAGTTGTATCAGTAGTGTCAGTATGAGCAGTGTGTGTACTTGTACCAGTAGTGTCAGTATGAGCAGTGTGTGTAGTTGTATCAGTAGTGTCAGTAAGAGCAGTGTGTGTAGTTGTATCATTAGTGTGTGTAGTTGTACATAGTGACAGTTGGAGCAGTGTGCACAGTTGTACCAGTAGTGACAGTTGGAGCAGTGTGTGTAGTTGTATCAGTAGTGTGTGTAGTTCTACGTAGTGACAGTTGGAGCAGTGTGCACAGTTGTACCAGTAGTGACAGTTGGAGCAGTGTGTGTAGTTGTATCAGTAGTGTGTGTAGTTCTACGTAGTGACAGTTGGAGCAGTGTGCACAGTTGTACCAGTAGTGACAGTTGGAGCAGTGTGTGCAGTGTCACTACTGGTGTCAGTATGGGGATCGTGCATTGGTTCCAGTATAGTGAATTTTTCTCCCCATTCTCCTCTCCCAGTTGGAGTTTTATCCTGATGCAGTTGTTCAGGGAAGGGAGTACGTGTTGGTGCTCAGGTCTCGGTGCCGGTGTGTTTATTATTGTGTTACTGTGACTTTGATACCAGCAGTCCCATTGAGGTGACCTTGTGGGGAGGAGGAGATGCAGGTCTCACAGCCTAGAGCAAGTGACGATCACAGGAGCCGCCTGCATTGCAGCTCCTATCAGCTCTTATCTGCTTCGTACAGCATGACCGTGAGCAGAGCTCCCTCTGCTGCTGAATACCATATACTACAGCTCCCAGTATACTGCACTATTGGGGATAACATACGGAATATATTACCTCTCCTCTCCCCCCACCCCCATCCAGTGGGACATATCTGGCTAAAAAACTGCACCATACGTATCAAAGGGAAGATAGCCGTATATCAAACCCATGAGTGCCAAATAAGTGTCCAACTACTGAACACCCCTTTGGCACTCAAAGGGTTAAGTTGGCTTCTCTTTACTGCCTTTTGTACTACAGAGGTCTCCAGTGATTTCCAAAGCAGAGAGTGGTAGTTGCAGACCTCTAGCACTCAAAGGGTTAATGCATACTGGGACTGGTTTACTGGGAGACTGGGCAATTCTCAGGAACTCGGTGACACCACCAGCTGCTTCGCTGGGACAAATTAAAATCTCCCAGATCTCACTGTTTAAACAAATGAGTTAACCCTCTGAGTGCTAGAGACGTCTCCAACACAGCACCACGCAGTGCTGATGGAAATATTACCTAAATATACATTACTGGGTCCATGTGCACAAGGAAAAGAGGATGAATTCTGGGGAAAAGATATAAACATATCCCATATGTTACTATGTTACTGTATTACTGTGTTACTACATTACTATCTTACTACATTACTGTGTTACTACATTACTGTGTTACTATGTTACTATGTTACTATATTACTGTGTTACTACATTACTACATTACCGTATTACTATATTACTGTGTTACTACATTACTACATTACCGTATTACTATATTACTGTGTTACTATATTAATATGTTACTATATTACTGTGTCACTATATTACTATGTTACTATATTACTATGTTACTCTATTACTAAATGACTCTATTGATGTGTCACTATATTACTATGTTACTGCATTACTATGTTACTATATTACTATGTTACTATGTTACCATGTTACTACATTACTATGTTACTACGGTACCATGTTACTACATTCCCATGTTACGATATTACTATGTTACTACATTACTATGTTACTATGTTACCATGTTACTACATTACTATGTTACTGCATTACCATGTTACTACATTCCCATATTACTATATTAATATATTACCATGTTACTATATTACTATGTTACTACTTTACCATGTTACTACATTGCTACGTTACTTCATTACTGTATTACTGCATTATTATGTTACTATGTTACTATGTTACTGCATTACCGTGTTACTACATTACTGTTACTACATTACTATGTTACTACATTCCCATGTTACTGCATTACTATTTTACTGCATTATCATGTTACTACGTTACTATGTTACTGCATTACCATGTTACTACATTCCTATGTTACTACATTCCTATGTTACTACATTACTATGTTACTGCATTACCATGTTACTACATCTATGTTACTACATTACTATGTTACTGCTTTATCATGTCACTATATTACTATGTTACTGCATTACCATGTTAATACATTACTATGTTACTACGTTACTATATTACTATGTTACTACATCACTGTGTTACTATATTACCATGTTACTATATTACTATGTTACTACATTACTATGTTACTACATTACTAAGTTACTACACTACTATGTTACTGCATTATGATGTTACTACATTACTATGTTACTGCATTATCATGTTATTATATTACCATGTTACTATATTACTACGTTACTACATTACTATGTTACTACATCGCCAAGATACTACAGTACTATGTTACTGCATTATCATGGTACTACATTACCATGTTACTACATTACTATGTTACTACATTACCATGTTACTATATTACTATCTTACTACATTACCATGTTACTACATTGCTATTTTACTCCATTACTATATTACTACATTACCATGTTACTACATTACTATGTTACCACATTAATATGTTACTACATTACTATGTTACTATATTACTATGTTACCACATTAATATGTTACTACATTACTATGTTACTACATTACCATGTTACTATATTACTATGTTACTGTATTCCCATGTTACTACATTACGGTTTTACTACATTACCATGTTACTATATTATTATGTTTCTGCATTACCATGTTACTACATATATATTTGTCATTTCATAGTTCATAAAAACACATTGGACTCATCCATGTCACTGTGTTTGCTGGAACCAGATCTCCCTCATCAATCTCAGCCAAGATTTCCACAAACGTGAGGACACAGGAAGAGGAGCTCAATGGTATCCACCCAAAGAATCAGACCACAGGTAATGATATGGTTAAAAACTCCAATTTATTGAAAAGATATTTATAAAAGGTTGCACACTGAGAACTTCATAAGTTCATAACAGACATGATCATACAACCAAACGCCTAACGCGTTTCCTAAACAGTCTACTTAATCATAAGCTTATACCACTAGACTGTAAGCTCCTTGGGCCAGGTCTGACCATTATACCACTAGACTGTAAGCCCCCTAGGATCAGGACTATTATACCAGTAGACTGTAATATCCTTGGGGCAAGTCTGACCAATATACCACTAGATTGTAATCTCCTTGGGGCAGGTCTGACCATTATACCACTAGATAGTAATCTCCTTGGGCCAGGTCTGACCATTATACCACTAGACTATAATCTCCTTGGGGCAAGTCTGACCAATATACCTCTAGATTGTAATCTCCTTGGGGCAGGTCTGACCAATATACCTCTAGATTGTAATCTCTTTGGGGAAGGACTGACCATTACACCACTACATTGTACGCTCCAAGGTTCAGTGTCTATTTACCGTTTTTCTAGTTTAATTTGGCTAATCAAACAGTAATGTGTGACTGAAAGGTGCTGGATTTCTGTTAAGTTCTTCAACGTGTTTCAGGGCATCCACAGCCCCTTCCTCGGGAAGATTAAAAAAACAGTAACCACACCTATTATTTGTATTTGATTCTATAAAGAAGCAGTTTTCTGATAATTTATTGGCTGAATGTGGTGATTTCACTAAAGTGACCCAATAAATTGCCCCATACAGAGCTCAGCACTGAAATTGTAACAGCAGGAATGAGGAGATGTAGAGCTATTGACACCAGATAATGGCCTGTCTGTGATGAGGGGCATTAATAGGGTCTGTCAGAGGGGACTAAGAACCCAGGCCTCATGCTTATTTTAATGTTCTAATCTTCCCACTAGTAACCCTTTCCTAAAAATGAATTAGAATTGACAGAATCACAGCAACATCCCTTTCTGAGATACAGTGATTGGTCAAATAGATTATGATTATTATTCCACAGATCCATGGATATAAAAGTCTAGATTAGCAGTTAGACATAAAGACATTTATCACTGAGTTTCCAGCTATAGGAAGCTTCATGAGATTCCTAGGACACTACATCATAAAGAATATTGTCGACTGGCCAACATAAAATTGATGTGATCATCAAAATACAGACGTTCCAATTGTCCATGCCAGCCATTGCTGCAGTGGTTGTCCATCATTTTGGAAATGTTAGCCTTGTTAAGATCAATAATGCCAAATAACTCAATGGTCAGGGACTGGCTCGCAATGCCGACCCACAACTCATGAGGATTGTCAGATTTAGAGAATGAAACTTCACAATAATCTCTAATTGGCAAGCATGCTCCAAGGTGACCTCCAGAGAGCCACTATTGCTGCATGACAATTAGTCTCCAGGTGTAACGACAATACCAAGGTCTACCACGACTACCATCACAGAGGTAACATCAACAAGAATAATGCTGAGCCTGAGGGTACTATAGGCACAAATGGATAATAGTGCTCTTCACTAAGAAGTCCTGGTTCTACCAAGGATGTCCCTTTGGGTGGACAATGGTCTGAATGCTAATCAGCATCATGAGAGAGTATATTGTATAACTCGGTTGTGGGTCAGCTCCCAGAATTATGATGTGAGATGGCATCAAGCATGGTAGATAGACACCCCTAGTGCACCTTCCAGGCACAGTCACAGCCTACCAGTATATAGACCTGTTTGTACAAACCATCAGCAAACCATATCTCCAACACACTTGACTGCAGCAGGTCAATGTCCACCAAATATTGCACGTTATTATTGGCTACCTGCATGGTGCCCACGTGCCCCTGCAGTTCCCTAGACCTGTCCTCCATAGAGCATATGTTGGACTACCACCTAAACCAACACCCCTTCTGTGTTCAACCTGCAAGAGTAGCATGCCCATATCAATTATGTATGATTTAAGATTCCCCAAGAAACAATAGACCATCTTATAGGTGTTAGGCCTTGTCTTCTAGCCTCCTGTATTACCTGCCCCAATGCACATACTCGCTACTCAATAAAACCTCCTACTGTGTACGTTTTTGGTTCAGATATTAACGATGTGGATGGTAGAGCTGAAGTGATGCATTTGTAGCTTTCTCGAACCCCCAATTGATCAATCGATTGATTCTAATCTTGTCCCTCATACATACATGTGATTTTATTTGATTCCTGTATCAGATTCCCGTGTTTCAGTGTCAGTGCTGAGCAGTGTACATATTAAAGGTCTCCAACAACAAGCTAGCCAGTTAGTGGGAGCTCTTCTGCAACCAGTGAGTAGCTCTCAAAACTACAATCAAGTATCAGGCTATCTGGCCTGTCAGAGACAGGTCCAGGGGTTGAAATCTGCCCCCCAGTTGATGGCAGTCAATTAAGACACAGCTTTCATCTACCTTATCCAGCAGAAGCCAGTCAGAGAGCTGATAGTAATGCAGGCAGAGGCCTCACAGCAGTGTCTTAGTTTTCCTAACTCCCACACTGCTGTATAGCCCTTGATAACCACTTGCTTACAGAGTAACCTGCAGGCTTTGTCATGACTCCAGCGGGTTTAGTGGGTGATGTTATGCTAGGAGCAAGCATCCAAGGAGGCCCCATATGTCCCAGGATCCTATAGTATCTACTGAAAATATTTGTTTGTTAGTGGGACCACAATATTTAGCACAGGAGCTCCCCAATCATTCTTTGCACCACTGGTTATATAGTATGTGGTGTGAAAGTGAGTGAGAGTATATGTGGCCCCAGCAAAACTCTGTTGTCACACACCCGCTGTAACAAGTGGTGCACACTTTATTATATCCATTAAGACTGTGAGTGCCATTGAGTGCTGAGCAATGCGTGGTG
This sequence comes from Rhinophrynus dorsalis, assembly GCA_037306005.1. Classification (NCBI taxonomy): domain Eukaryota; kingdom Metazoa; phylum Chordata; class Amphibia; order Anura; family Rhinophrynidae; genus Rhinophrynus; species Rhinophrynus dorsalis. Next base: position 7,474,920 of record CM074720.1, on the reverse strand, counting down.
TATCCCTCTGGCACTCAAATTGGTAAATATTTTAATAAACAACCCTAATAAGCAGTGGCATAACAATAGGGGGCGACCGGGCCCGTCACTCCAGGGGACGGCCGCCCCCTGCGACCCCCCCACCCAGCGCCACGGACATCTACTAACAGCTCTGTCCCTCGCCGCACTCTTGTAATGCAGAGCGCTGGGAGATTACATCATCTCCCAGCGCTCTGAAATAGTGGAGAAAGGTCCGTCCTGGAGTGCTAGGTCTTCATAGAGGTCTGTGCCAAAGGAGGCACAGACCTCTCCTGCCACGCAGCTGAACCATCAGGGAGGTAGGAGATGGAGACTGGGGTCAATGTGGAGAGTTGGGGACAATGTGGAAAGGAGGGCATTGGGACAATGTGGAGTGGAGGACATTGGGGGCAAAGTGGAGAGGAGGACATTGGGGGCAATGTGAAGAGGAGGACATTGGGGGCAATGTGAAGAGGACGGCATTGGGGACAATGTGAAGAGTTGGGGACAATGTGGAGAAGAGGACATTGGGAACAATGTGGAGTGGAGGACATTTGGGGCAATGTGGAGAGGAGGACATTTGGGGCAATGTGGAGAGGAGGACATTGGGGACAGTGTTAAGAGTTGGGGCAATGTGGAGAGGAGGACATTGCGGACAATGTGGAAAGGAGGACATTGGGGACAGTGTGAAGAGTTGGGGCAATGTGAAGAGGAGGACATTGGGGACAATGTGAAGAGTTAGGGGCAATGTGGAGAAGGGGACATTGAGGACAATGTGAAGAGTTGGGGCAATGTGGAGAGGAGGACATTGGGGACAATGTGAAGAGTTGAAGGCAATGTGGAGAGGTGGATATTGGGGACAATGTGAAGAGTTGGGGACAATGTGGAGAGATGGACATTGGGGACAATGTGAAGAGTTGGGGGCAATGTGGAGAGGTGGACATTGGGGACAATGTGAAGAGTTGGGGACAATGTGGAGAGGAGGACACTGGGGACAATGTGAAGTATTGGGGCAATGTGGTGAGGTGGACATTGGGGACAATGTGAAGAGTTGGGGGCAATGTGGAGAGGAGGACATTGGGGACAATGTGAAGAGGAGGACATTGGGAACAATGTGAAGAGTTGGGGGCAATGTGGAGAGGAGGACATTGGGGACAATATGAAGAGTTGGGGCAATGTGAAGAGTTGGGGGCAATGTGAAGATGAGGACATTGGGGACAATGTGAAGAGTTGGGGCAATATGGAGAGTTGGGGGCAATGTGAAGATGAGGACATTGGGGACAATGTGAAGAGTTGGGGGCAATGTGGAGAGGAGGACATTGGAGACAATGTGAAGAGTTGGGGCAATGTGGAGAGGAGGACATTGGGGACAATGTGAAGAGTTGGGGGCAATGTGAAGAGTTGGGGCAATGTGAAGAGGAGGACATTGGGGGCAATGTGAAGAGTTGGGGCAATGTGGAGAGGTGGACATTGGGGACAATGTGGAGAGTTGGGGGCAATGTGGAGAGGTGGACATTGGGGACAATGTGGAGAGTTGGGGACAAGGTGGAAAGGACATTGGGGACAATGTGGAGAGTTGGGGACAATGTGAAGAGGAGGACATTGGGGACAATGTGGAGAGTTGGGGGCAAGGTGGAAAGGACATTGGGGACAATGTGGAGAGTTGGGGACAATGTGGAGAGGAGGACATTGGGGACAATGTGAAGAGTTGGGGGCTATGTAGAGAGGTGGACATTAGGGGCAATGTGGAGAGTTGGGGGCAATGTGGAGAGGAGGACATTGGGGCAATGTGGAGAGTTGGGGACAAAATGGAGATGAGGATATTGGGGACAATGTGGAGAGTTGGGGCAATGTGGAGAGGAGGACATTGGGGACAATGTGGAGAGTTGGGGCAATGTGGAGAGAAGGACATTGGGGACAATGTGGAGAGTTAAGGGCAAAATGGAGAGGTGGATATTGGGGGCAATGCAGTGAGTTGGGGGCAAGTAGAGATACCCAATGGGTGCAATATGGTCGGGGGGGCCATGACAATTTTTGCACCAGGGCCCGGTGACTACTAGTTATGCCTCTGCTAATAAGGTTACATAAAATGGGAGCGTAACCTTTAGGATGGGAAGGCACTATCAACCAGAAAATCTGTTGTTCAATGGAAAGCCACTGGTTTTGTCTTCTATAGTGAGTATGAATTTCTTCTGCTAAAAATGAAACGTTTTGTAACAGAATTTTATCACCTTGAGCTGTAAGTACATATTTTACAGTAGTTCAGTACTTCTTTCATTAATTAGAAGTAGCTTCACTGAAGAAAATGTTGGCGACCCCTGGTGTATAGGATATTTACACTAAGCCTTGTGTACATTCTGAACAGCAGCACCTGTACGTGATTATTGGAAAGAACCTTAATTTTCCACAGAAAGGGAAATGAAAGAAATTCTAGTGACCTCACTGAGCCTATGAGCAGCAGAACAGGTTCCTAGCAGAATTATTAGATATTATTTACCATTACAGGTGTGTGATATCAGGAGAGGTCAGCACGTTCACAGGGTCTGAGAGACACGATACTCACCAACTACGCCATCTACAGACTGTTCTTTGGCTACTTTTGTCATATACTGTATACAAAGACTGAAAGGGCACATGTGGGCGTGTAAGGTCGTTCATGTTTGTTTGGGAGACTGGAAATATATGCACCTTTAATTCACTCCCTAATAAGCACATAAGAAACAGAATGAAGCTGCATTCAATCCCATATGCACGCATTAGGGTGTGAATATATTATACATATTTTCTCCTCCCCATCAGAGGTTTCAAAGAGTTACAACATCGTGGTAGATATCTGCTATATTTCCACAAACAGCGGGTGCATGTGTGATGACGTGTGCGCCATAGTGAGGACATCATAAACGTGACACTGGATATTGGAACCTTCAGGCAGTATGTTTAAAGGAGCAGTAAACTTTTTTTATGAAAACATATATTGTAGAGATTTTCCTATTGAGAAAAAATAAGGATACTCCCACTGCCAAAAGAATTATATTTCCAGAGTTATTACTGTTTAAACCCATGTTTTTTTACATTAGCAGTTCCCTCTAGTGGTCAACTTCTAATTAGATTTCCTGTTAGAATCTAATGGAGAGGAAAGTCAGAAAAGTCAGAGACATACAGTTTTCCATAGAACGTGATAGAAACTGCTGAGTCACTTCCTGTCAGTTAGAAGTATCAGGAAGTAATCACATTAAATTCACTTCCTGTCAGTTAGAACTATCAGGAAGTAAACACAGTAAATTCACTTCCTGTCAGTTAGAACTATCAGGAAGTAAACACAGTAAACTCACTTCCTGTCAGAACTATCAGGAAGTAAACACAGTAAATTCACTTCTTGTCAGAACTATCAGGAAGTAACACAGTAAACTCACTTCCTGTCAGAACTATCAGGAAGTAAACACAGTAAACTCAATTCCTGTCAGAACTATCAGGAAGTAAACACAGTAAACTCAAGTCTTGATTATTTAAACTACTATAAATTTTGAATAAAACATCTGACAGTGATGGGAGTGACCTTGTTTTATTCAGCAGGAAATGCTCTGTAAAATACGTGTTTTCATAAAAAAATGTTTACTGCTCCTTTAAGTTAAGATTTAGCTTGGGGCTTTCCACTGAACGGAGGAATCGCTGCAAGGTGGAAATGTCATCTCTCACACATCCCTTATCATCTGTCATATTACAGGTTTTCATAGCATTCAAACATGGCTTTTTTGTTTCTTTGCTTTTATGCCTACCTCATGTAATGTTTTGTAAATTAGTGCTGTGATAAAAAACATTAAAAAATATATTTTTTTTTCTGCGTTAAGTTATGCTTTAGTTCACACAGTTGGGTTTTAGTTTAACATTACTAATGCTTCTTTAAATGCACCAGTGTGTCACAATATTCCCCTATGGTGCAATTTGCTGAGCATCACCCAGAATAGTGCAAGTCATGCATTGGAATCATCCAAGTATCATCAGTGGTCTGTACAGGTGCCTGTGGGGCCGCCATCAAGATGGTTCACACGGGCAACACTGGATATTACTATGTTGCTTGCAGCCTCTTCTGATTGGCTGAACCACAGGGGATATCAGCCAATTATATACAACTAATGCCTATGAGGGCTGGCCTTCTGACACATCTTGGTAACAATCCTCATGTCATAGGATTTCTGGGGCAATGCAGGCCACTGGCAGCTCAGCATGTCCTATACCACTGGCAGCTCGGCATGTCCTATACCGCTGTCACTCGGCATGAGGTGGACCAGTGGGACATAGGAGTCCTCTTTAGCATCCAAAGGGTTAAAGGGATAGTAATACTTCATTTTTACTATCCCCCTCTTGTAGCCCTTAAAAATTGAAATTAAACTAGACCAGCGGCATCTCTCGAACTTTTATGGTTTGAGAGATATCCGCATTCAAAGTTCACTCTCCCCTGACAATAGCATTCTAGCTGACAGCAGTGGAATCGAGTCCGTGAGCCAGTGGCGGCTCTGCAGCAGTGGCGAGTTTGTGCTTGGTTTGTGCTTGGTTTGTGATTGGTTTGTGTTTGGTTTGTGCTTGGTTTGTGATTGGTTTGTGTTTGGTTTGTGCTTGGTTTGTGTTTGGTTTGTGTTTGGTTTGTGTTTGGTTTGTGCTTGGTTTGTGTTTGGTTTGCGCTTGGTTTACAAGCACACGTAGAAGACCATTTCAGTGAAGGATTTCTGTTTTGATAATTCAATCTCGTCACTGCTGCAGAGCCACCGCCGGTCCCGGGACCGGATTCCCCTGCTCTCAGCTAGAACGCTGACATCAGGTGAGAGAGAAGGAGAGGGAAATTTGAATGTGGATATCTCTCAAACCATAAAGGTTTGACAGATGCCGCTGGTTTCGTTTAATTCCAATTTTTAAGGGCTACAACATGGGGCATAGTAATAATGAAGTATTACTATCCTTTTAACCCTTTGGATGCTAAAGAGGACTCCAATGTCCCACTAGTTCACTTCATGTCCCGTTAATAAGAGTGATAACTAATGGAAAAGAAAGAAAGTACATAAGAAGCGCTCCAATGACTGTATAGTAGAAAATAAATTAATAAAATATAAATTGTAACAAAAGGCACCAAATGAATACCAATGACACCTCCTAGTGGCAGCTTAAGTCCACAGCGTCCTCAGCAACACCAAACACTTTAAGAAATAATGTATAGAATAAAGGACAAGCGCCACTCCTGGAGGTGATCTTGTTATGGAGAGATAATCCGTAGGCAATCACAGAAAGAGTTCTTATGAGGATAAACGTATGTCAGTTATTTGAATGTCATATAGTCAGACAACAGTGGGTGATGTAGTATCTGGGTCTAACAGTGGATCGTGGTCATGGTCGGTTATGTGCAAATCCTAAGCAATGTAAAAAAAAGAGAAAATATCTCTAAGAGTGAATCTGTAAATATAGTATATGCACGTCCTCAAATAGGACCAGACTCACCAGATCAATGCTTGGATATGAATTAGCCCGATCTGGCTATGGTAGTTCAACTACATCACGAACGACAACCACATGGATGTAATGTACAATGCTCACAAGGCCCGACCCAGCCGAGGAAATATGGATGAATCAAAGTATGGGTATCGTAAAAGTAGCACTAAAACACTTTATTGTGTATAGAGTCCCTACGTGTTTCATAGCACCTCCATCTACTTCATTAGATCCCCTGATTTAGTATTTGGGCCATGGAGAGTGTTATTTCAGTTCTGTCAGAGTTGTAGTACAAGAGTAATTGAATGATAAAATACCCCCCTCCCGCCCCTTTTACTGATGTAACACTGCTCACCTCAGATGTGGAATCTGGTTGCTTGACCAGACAGATAACACCAAGGGACAATCTTCTTACTGTGAGAACAATGAACGTCCTGCCCCCCTTGACAGGTTTTTCAGGTTTTTCCTTATGTTAATTGAAGATTGTCCCTCTCTGTGATCGATCCAGACAGTCTTGTTGCTCTGAGGTGAGCAGTGTTACATCAGTAAAAGAGGCGGGAGGGGGATACTTTATCATTCAATTACTCTTGAACTACAACTCTGACAGTATTGATATAACACTCTCCATGGCCCAAATAATATGAAGATTAATTAGAGCTGCTTTTATTGTAAAACATTACTATCTCTTTAAAGCGGAACTACCAGCGCTAATCAACTTCATGTCTAATAATTGCCCATCTGGCGACTAGCTGCTTAGTAGCGCTAGGCACCAGAATTATTACCTTATTCAGTAGAATTCTCCATTTTTACCGGATTGACAGGCAGGACGGAGCGCAGATATCTTTCAGTAGTGACGTCTGCACGCCTGCGCTGTCAGTCCATTTTGGAGCCGAACAGGTCCTAGCAACACCTCCTTGAGCCTCCTGGGACTGACTGCGCAGGCGTGCAGACGTCACTATGGGAAGATGTCCGCGCGCCGTCCTGCCTGTCAGCCAAGGTCCAAGGTCCAAATACTATGATGATTAATTAGAGCTGCTTTTATTATGAAACATTACTATCCCTTTAAAGAAAAAGTCAGCCATTGCTATCCAGTTAATCTTTGCCACCATAGTAGCATGCTGTGTTGGTATATAAATATGGCCACGGTACGTTATCTTTATTAGTGTGAAAATATTTTACAAATATTGAATTTCTATTTTCAAAATGTTTTATTCGATGTGAGAACAGGAGATCATTATGATATTTAAAGTGGGGCTGTTCTTTCTTGACGTCAATAAATAATGTGTGTGGAAGAATCCATATTCCCTGCTGCACCAATGACAGCAAATGATCCGATCTGAACCAGGTGGCATATGGGGGGTGTCACAGCGAGACCCACTGGGGTTAAGTTTCCAAGGTCAGTCTTCCATTAGTCAGCTTCTGATTTCAGTGCCAATGAATGGAAAAATAATGAAAAGATAAAAGTACAGATACTGACGTTCCCCAACAAACACAAAAAAACCTGGAAGTCGGAGTCCCGCTTATTACTCCCCCACATTGACACCAAGTCGATTATATTATCAACGAGAAGTGCGAGACTCGGAGTAGCACAGAGCTTAATTAGCATATGAAACCATGCTTTTTTTTTTTTTTTTTCAAAAATAAAAGTATAAATATCTCCCAAACAATGTGTCTATTGGTCTGTTGGGTAGCACGTTTCTGAATGAAGCTTTCAAATATGGAAATGTTATCTTGGGTATTTTTTTTCATTAAGGGTATGGACCTGTTTTTCTCTTATACACCACCAGAGGGGGCTCATAACATAGTTCAGTTTTAATACAAAGACAATCAACTTGTCCAGGAGGGGGCAGCTCAGTAACCTCAAATAAATACCAGCAGGTGGAGAAAGGAGGGGGGGGTTGCCTCTCCTGGTACAAAAGTCTTACAAATAGTAAACGTATCATAGGAAAAATAATGTGGCAAGTAATTGATCATTATTACTATCATCTTAGAACTGCTTTTTGTTGGAGGAATTAATCTCTTGGATACCAGAGGTCTCCAGACCATTGCAGAGCAATGTGCTGGAGATCTCTAAACCATTCAAGGGGTTAAACTCTGAATTTAAATCAATGAGAATTAGTGTCTCTCCTTTTAATTTGCCCCAGAATTTCACCACTTTTCCCTTGTTTATATGACCTAGGGAGTGTGTGTGGAGGGAGCAGGCATGAAAGTACCAAGGTACTTCCACTGTGGGGAGAGGGTTCATTACAAAAGTATTACAGTCCAAACTGTTGTTTTTCTAGTAAACTGTTAGCAACAGTGCCACCTAGTGTCCAGTTAGTTGTTCTATTGCAGCGTTTATCAACCAGGGCTCTTTGGCACTTTTCCATCAAGATGTTGCAAAAAAATTATACATTTGAGTTTCTAATGTATATTTATGGACATTATTATGTAAAATATGCTCTTTGTTGTCATTCCGACTGTGAGCCCTAACAATAAGTGTGCGTGTATGTATTGAAATACCTATAACATTTGAGGAGTGCCCAGAATTTTCCAGATAAAACTTTCCAGAAAAAAGAATTGAGAAGCACTGTTCTATTACATTCTAATGGGACAGGTGTGCCACTTCCAAAAGTTCTCCATAGAGCAAGAGAGTAACAGCTTTATCACTTCCTGACAGTTTGAAAAGAGCAGATACATTTGGTAACGGACAATAGGCCGTTACTTGGAGGCCTGGTCAGGCCCAGGAACTGTTGCCCTAACAGACTGTATTCACAGAGGCCAGCCAATCACAAGGAGCCCTGCCGCCACAGGAATGTCAGCTGCCACTGGATTTGCCAGTACCCTGGAGCACTGAAAAGCATGGTAAAATGTAACCAGCCATCTGGTTGGTCGCCTGTCCTCTGTGGGGAATTATAAGTCATTCCATGTTTGACCAGCAGGTGTCTCCCTCAGTAGTTTGTTGGTGAGAGAGCTCAGTGGTAAATTCCCTGCCTATGGAGCCTATTCAAGCCATAAAGTTGGAGCTTCAAATCCTGGCAGGGTCAACTCAGCCCTTCATCCTTCCGAGGTCCGTGAATGAGTACCATTGGTTGGGTAATAGTAACATCTATTATTTCAGCTACCGATTTGGTTAATTCTGAAAGCGCTTTGAGTCCCACTGAGAGAAAGGTGCTATATAAAAACTTGTTATTATTACTGTATAAAAGTTAACCCTTTGAGTGCAATGCATTGCATACCCCTCTGGCACTCATAGGGTTGATAGCTGCTATGTATTTTGTTGCTGGACAGGTAGGAGCTCCTCCGATTGGTCGACACCTGTCCATCTAGTCTGTCGCTCTGGATCCCATTGGTTGGGGGGGGTGGAGTTCCACAATTGAGCTATGTGTCAGACCCAGGTAATTCAATCTCATGCAGAGAACAATGGCCCGGGTCTGGATTGGTCACTTGCCTCTTGTCACTCTGATTCCTATTGGCTAGGGATTGGAGTGGCAAGACCCCCATTCAAGGATCCTGCGTCAAGTCTTCCTTGCAGCAGTCTGAGATCACTGGCTTGGCTACCCATCTTTAGCCGCCTTCAGGAGGGAGAAACTCAGAACGGCCCAAGGCAACCTGGTGTCTAGGGCTTCCGCTACACATTTGTCTATAATAAAAGTTTCCTGGCTCTTTAAACTTAGATAACCCGTTAAAGGGGATGTATCACCCCTAAAAAAGTTAGCATTGTTCGTTAGCTTATAGAGCGAATATAAGTAAATGTGTATTCATTTTTTTTTTTTTTTTAAAAAAAGCTCCGGTTCATTTGAATTGACATTATAAAGTCTGGGCTGCACCTACTTGTGGATACACTGCGGTTACCTGCCCTGTAACCACAGTCCGTTACTCCGTCTCTGCTCCACTCCCTCTATCCAGCCTCCTCCAATGACGGTGGCTTTCTGTCTGAAGCTGGAGCACTCTCATTGGCTAGATATCGATCTCTGCCAATGAGAGCGCTCCATCTTACAGACACAAAGCCTCTGTCATTGGAGGAGGCTGGATAGAGGGAGGAGAGCAGAGACAGAGTGACAGACTGTGGTTACAGAGCAGGTAACTGCAGTCTATCCAGAAGTAGGTGCAGCCTAGACTTTATAACTTCAGTTCAGATAAACCGGAGCTTTTTTTAAAAATAAAAATAAATACACATTTACTTATATTCGCTCTATAAGCTAATGATTAATGCTAACTTGTATAGAGGTGAGACATCCCCTTTAAGAGCCAGAGGTAATTGAAATGCATTGTTTTGCAATGAGTTTCCATTTCGGAATATCTACTATGATAAAGGCTCCTGTCATTTTAAAAGAAAAAAAATGTGATTCCTTTCACAGAAAGCCAAATACTGATGCATTGGATTCATTATTCATCCCTGTGTGTATGAGATATTTGGGGGTCACAAAGGCTGAGTGTAAATATATCATCTGTTTAACTGTGTTATTTCCTCCCGTCTGTGTCACGTGTATCAGGCACCTGTAATCAATGTGATGAAATTCAGATTAATCATGGATTATGATGTAAAGGAGGAAGTCTCAGACTCACATGCTGATGTGCAAACCCCCCCCCCCCCCCGCCCACCTCCAAGCTCAGGTTTCCCGGCCCAAAATTCCCAAAAAGAAGGTTTTGTAAATGAGTCTTATTCATTCCGGTTACAAAAAAAACCCCAAATAACTCATCCCAGGGACGACACAGCAAAATCGTGCAGGAAAGCAGATAGAGAAATTGTTACCGTGTACAGTAACCCTTTAACTACCGGCAAATTGCTTCTGGATGCATTGCCCACTCCTCTGGTACTTATGGAGTTAAAAAAAAGATCTTAGCACAAATGTATAGCGGAGCAACACAGGGGCACATCAAACACCTCACACATAAACAGGGCTTTAACCCTTTGTGTGCCAGGGAGTTACCCAACGCATTGCAATGCAATGTGTTGGATAAGTCTCTGGCACTCAAAGGGTTAACCATATCAGTGCTAGAGAAGTCTCCAGCGTATTGCAAACAGATGTGTTGGATACCTTTCTGGGACTCAAAGGGTTACAGGGTTAAAATTACTATTAAAAGAAATGGAAATTTGGAGAATTTGTGTCATCCATGATACAGTTGGTTTTCTCTGTTATTGCATCACTTTTCCTTGTTGAGTTGTATACGGCACTAGGGGGTGCTATTTATCACACACCAAAATAAGGTTTGTGCCTTCTAAGAGTCAATGACACAGCAGTGCCTCCCCACCACACTCTATTAAATAGACAGTAAATAGATATTATGATTATCCATTAATATCCATTAGTAGCCTTTCCAGCAGTGCTGGGACAGAGCTTCATTCAATGGTTATTTCGGGAGAAAGTTATAATTTTTGAAAATGCAGGAGCAGCGCCACCTGGCCAGAAAGGCAATATTACACTCTGAAAATATAATACAGCAACTGTATCCTTTTAAGGACCACATGGTCCGGGGTTGGGGCGCTCTGAAGGACATGTGCAATTTTGTTTTATTCTTTATGGTGGCGTGCAGCCACACTGCGATCACAAATGTCCTTGACATGCCAGGACATTAAGGGGTTAATGATCCCTTTGTCATTGCCTCAGGGTCAGTGGCTGTTCGTCCAGTCCCCAAACATTATAAACCACAAATCATGTGACAATTGACACAATCATGTGACAATCATGTGACAATTGTGGTTCCATCTTAGCAACACAGGGCCACAAACGTGGGGCAAACTAACTGAGACATAGGAACCAATAAAAATACCCCCAATTCCCCTTCACTTAAGAGGGGCTTTTGCAAATCGTTGGACAGATCTTTATCATTCTAAGGGTTAAAAAAATTACTTAAATCAAATGGAACTTGTTTTGCTCATTGTGGTGCAGTAACTTTGCAGCAGAATTGCCCCACTATACTTTCTACATATGCCACTTCAATGGTGCTGGTGGTACAAGTGGCAGTCTAGTAAATGAATGCCTTGATGCTATATAATTATTTGGCCCCAAATCCACTGATCTATAGATAGATAGACAGACAGACAGGCAGGCAGGCAGATAGATAGATACACCTGCTGTACCCAATGAAATTCGTCCCCTCTCTAGGTGCCATTATTCCACATCCAGACCACCGTCCTGCTTGCACCAAACCTACTTCTATCACATAATTAAGGTTTTGAAGCTACTCAAATCGACCCTGAAAGAGTCCGTCCTTCCTCTGATTTCCCTTATCTCTATGGCATTCACACCTTTCCCTGTTGAACCTCGTTATCTCATGTTCCCAGCTTCCCACAGGAATTTCTAGGAAAGATATTACTAAGTCCATCAATGATTGTTACCAAGTGCTTGTGTTTAACTCATTTCCTGCTCAGAGTTTATCTCCTGTGTATACACACCTGTCTGACACCAATGTACACATCACACACAGCTAAGGGCAACTTCCTACCCTTAGGAAATCCTTTCAACCACAAAAGTGACACCAGCACAACAATGGTTCATTGATGGTGTCGCCTTTGCAAAAGGCAAGCTCCCAGATCAAGGTTCAAGTGCCTTCACAAGGGTGATCATCACCTCGCATGAATGCATGAAAGTGTATCAGCTTGCATCTGTAACCCATTAAAGACCAGACAGTTGTACAACTATATCACACAGGAAAGCAGTAAGGGTGCAGCAAGACAGATCTGTACAGATGTCTATGGACTGTATTATTACTGTATCACACAGGAAAGCAGTAAGGATGCAGCAAGACAGATCTGTACAGATGTCTATGGACTGTATTATTACTGTATCACACAGGAACGCAGTGTAAAGATACAGCAGGACAGATCTGTACAGAGGCCTATGGGGCTGTATTATTACTGTATCACACAGCAACGCGGTATAAAGATACAGCAGGACAGATCTGTACAGAGGCCTATGGGGCTGTATTATTACTGTATCACACAGGAACACAGAATAAAGATACAGCAGTACAGATCTGTACAGAGGTCTATGGGACTATTATTACTGTATCACACAGGAACGCAGTATAAAGATACAGCAGTACAGATCTGTACAGAGGTCTATGGGACTGTATTACTACTGTATCACACAGGAACGCAGTATAAAGATACATCAGGACAGATCTGTACAGAGGCCTATGGGACTGTATTATTACTGTATCACACAGGAACGTAGTATAAAGATACAGCAGGACAGATCTGTACAGAGGTCTATGGGACTGTATTATTACTGTATCACACAGGAACACAGTATAAAGATACAGCAGGACAGATCTGTACAGAGGTCTATGGGACTGTATTATTACTGTATCACACAGGAACGCAGTATAAAGATACAGCAGGACAGATCTGTACAGATGTCTATGGACTGTATTATTACTGTATCACACAGGAACACAGTATAAAGATACAGCAGGACAGATCTGTACAGAGGTCTATGGGACTATTATTACTGTATCACACAGGAACGCAGTATAAAGATACATCAGGACAGATCTGTACAGAGGCCTATGGGACTGTATTATTACTGTATCACACGGGAACACAGTATAAAGATACAACAGGACAGATCTGTACAGAGGCGTATGGGACTGTATTATTACTGTATCACACAGGAACACAGTATAAAGATACAACAGGACAGATCTGTACAGAGGCGTATGGGACTGTATTATTACTGTATCACACAGGAACACAGTATAAAGATACAACAGGACAGATCTGTACAGAGGCCTATGGGACTGTATTATTACTGTATCACACAGGAACGCAGTATAAAGATACAACAGGACAGATCTGTACAGAGGTCTATGGGACTGTACTATTACTGTATCACACAGGAACGCAGTATAAAGATACATCAGGACAGATCTGTACAGAGGTCTATGGGACTGTATTATTACTGTATCACACAGGAACGCAGTATAAAGATACAGCAGGACAGATCTGTACAGAGGTCTATGGACTGTATTATTACTGTATCACACAGGAACGCAGTATAAAGATACAGCAGGACAGATCTGTACAGAGGTCTATGGGACTGTATTATTACTGTATCACACAGGAACACAGTATAAAGATACAGCAGGACAGATCTGTACAGAGGCCTATGGGACTGTATTATTACTGTATCACACAGGAACACAGTATAAAGATACAGCAGGACAGATCTGTACAGAGGTCTATGGGACTGTATTATTACTGTATCACACAGGAACGCAGTATAAAGATACAGCAGGACAGATCTGTACAGAGGCCTATGGGACTGTATTACTACTGTATCACACAGGAACGCAGTATAAAGATACAGCAGGACAGATCTGCACAGAGGTCTATGGGACTGTATTACTGTATCACACAGGAACACAGTATAAAGATACATCAGGGCAGATCTGTACAGAGGTCTATGGGACTGTATTATTACTGTATCACACAGGAACGCAGTATAAAGATACAGCAGGACAGATCTGTACAGAGGCCTATGGGACTGTATTACTACTGTATCACACAGGAACGCAGTATAAAGATACAGCAGGACAGATCTGCACAGAGGTCTATGGGACTGTATTACTGTATCACACAGGAACACAGTATAAAGATACATCAGGGCAGATCTGTACAGAGGTCTATGGGACTGTATTGTTACTGTATCACACAGGAACACAGAATAAAGATACAGCAGTACAGATCTGTACAGAGGTCTATGGGACTATTATTACTGTATCACACAGGAACGCAGTATAAAGATACATCAGGACAGATCTGTACAGAGGTCTATGGGACTGTATTATTACTGTATCACACAGGAACGCAGTATAAAGATACAGCAGGACAGATCTGTACAGAGGTCTATGGGACTGTATTATTACTGTATCGCACAGGAACGCAGTATAAAGATACATCAGGACAGATCTGTACAGAGGTCTATGGGACTGTATTATTACTGTATCACACAGGAACGCAGTGTAAAGATACAGCAGGACAGATCTGTACAGAGGCCTAAGGGACTGTATTGTTACTGTATCACACAGGAACGCAGTATAAAGATACAGCAGGACAGATCTGTACAGAGGTCTATGGGACTGTATTATTACTGTATCACACAGGAACGCAGTATAAAGATACAGCAGGACAGATCTGTACAGAGGCCTATGGGACTGTATTATTACTGTATCACACAGGAACGCAGTGTAAAGATACAGCAGGACAGATCTGTACAGAGGCCTAAGGGACTGTATTGTTACTGTATCACAGAGGAACACAGTATAAAGATACAGCAGGACAGATCTGTACAGAGGCCTATGGGACTGTATTATTACTGTATCACACAGGAACACAGAATAAAGATACAGCAGTACAGATCTGTACAGAGGCCTATGGGACTGTATTATTACTGTATCACACAGGAACGCAGTATAAAGATACAGCAGTACAGATCTGTACAGAGGTCTATGGGACTGTATTATTACTGTATCGCACAGGAACGCAGTATAAAGATACAGCAGGACAGATCTGTACAGAGGTCTATGGGACTGTATTACTACTGTATCACACAGGAACGCAGCATAAAGATACATCAGGACAGATCTGTACAGAGGTCTATGGGACTGTATTATTACTGCATCACACCGGAACGCAGCATAAAGATACATCAGGACAGATCTGTACAGAGGTCTATGGGACTGTATTATTACTGCATCACACAGGAACACGGTATAAAGATACAGCAGTACAGATCTGTACAGAGGTCTATGGGACTGTATTATTACTGTATCACACAGGAACGCAGTATAAAGATACAGCAGGACAGATCTGTACAGAGGACTATGGGACTGTATTATTACTGTATCACACAGGAACGCAGTATAAAGATACAGCAGTACAGATCTGTACAGAGGTCTATGGGACTGTATTATTACTGTATCACACCGGAACGCAGTATAACGATACAGCAGGACAGATCTGTACAGAGTTCTATGGGACTGTATTATTACTGTATCACACAGGAACGCAGTATAAAGATACAGTAGGATAGATCTGTACAGAGGCCTATGTGACTGTATTATTACTGTATCACACAGGAACACAGTATAAAGATACAGCAGGGCAGATCTGTACAGAGGTCTATGGGACTGTATTATTACTGTATCACACAGGAACACAGTATAAAGATACATCAGGACAGATCTGTACAGAGGCCTAAGGGACTGTATTGTTACTGTATCACACAGGAACACAGAATAAAGATACAGCAGGACAGATCTGTACAGAGGCCTATGGGACTGTATTATTACTGTATCACACAGGAAACGCAGTATAAAGATACAACAGGACAGATCTGTACAGAGGTCTATGGGACTGTATTATTACTGTATCACACAGGAACGCAGTATAAAGATACAGCAGGACAGATCCGTACAGAGGCCTATGGGACTATATTATTACTGTATCACACAGGAACGCAGTATAAAGATACATCAGGACAGATCTGTACAGAGGTCTATGGGACTGTATTATTACTGTATCACACAGGAACACAGTATAAAGATACAGCAGGACAGATCTGTACAGAGGTCTATGGGACTATTATTACTGTATCACACAGGAACGCAGTATAAAGATACATCAGGACAGATCTGTACAGAGCTCTATGGGACTGTATTATTACTGTATCACACAGGAACACAGTATAAAGATACAGCAGGACAGATCTGTACAGAGGTCTATGGGACTGTATTATTACTGTATCACACAGGAACGCAGTATAAAGATACAACAGGACAGATCTGTACAGAGGTCTGTGGGACTGTATTATTACTGTATCACACAGGAACGCAGTATAAAGATACAGCAGGACAGATCTGTACAGAGGTCTGTGGGACTGTATTATTACTGTATCACACAGGAACGCAGTATAAAGATACAGCAGGACAGATCTGTACAGAGGTCTGTGGGACTGTATTATTACTGTATCACACAGGAACGCAGTATAAAGATACACAGGACAGATCTGTACAGAGGCCTGTGGGACTGTATTATTACTGTATCAGACAGGAACGCAGTATAAAGATACAGCAGGACAGATCTGTACAGAGGTCTAAGTGACTGTATTATTACTTTATCAAACAGAAACACAGCATAAAGATACAGCAGGACAAATCTGTACAGAGGTCTATGGGACTGTATTGTTACTGTATCACACAGGAACACAGTATAAAGATACAGCAGTACAGATCTGTACAGAGGCCTATGGGACTGTATTATTACTGTATCAAACAGGAATGCAGTATAAAGATACAGCAGGACAGATCTGTACAGAGGCCTATGGGACTGTATCATTACTGTATCACACAGGAACGCAGTATAAAGATACAGCAGGACAGATCTGTACAGTGGCCTATGGGACTGTATTGTTACTGTATCACACAGGAACACAGTATAAAGATACAGCAGTACAGATCTGTACAGAGGTCTATGGGACTGTATTATTACTGTATCAAACAGGAACGCATTATAAAGATACAGCAGGACAGATCTGTACAGAGGCCTGTGGGACTGTATTATTACTGTATCACACAGGAACGCATTATAAAGATACAGCAGGACAGATCTGTACAGAGGCCTGTGGGACTGTATTATTACTGTATCACACAGGAACGCAGTATAAAGATACAGCAGAACAGATCTGTACAGAGACCTATGGGGCTGTATTATTACTATATCACACAGGGACGCAGTATAAAGATACAGCAGGACAGATCTGTACAGAGGTCTATGGGACTGTATTACTGTATCACACAGGAACGCAGTATAAAGATACAGCGGGACAGATCTGTACAGAGGCCTATGGGGCTGTATTATTACTGTATCACACAGGAAAGCAGTATAAAGATACAGGAGGACAGATCTGTACAGAGGTCTATGGGACTGTATTACTGTATCACACAGGAACGCAGTATAAAGATACAGCAGTACAGGTCTGTACAGATGTCTATGGGACTGTATTATTACTGTATCACACAGGAACACAGTATAAAGATACACAGGACAGATCTGTACAGAGGTCTATGGGACTGTATTACTGTATCACACAGGAACGCAGTATAAAGATACAGCAGGACAGATCTGTACAGAGGCCTATGGGACTGTATTATTACTGTATCACACAGGAACACAGTATAAAGATACAGCAGGACAGATCTGTACAGAGGCCTATGGGACTGTATTACTGTATCACACAGGAACGCAGTATAAAGATACAGCGGGACAGATCTGTACAGAGGCCTATGGGGCTGTATTATTACTGTATCACACAGGAAAGCAGTATAAAGATACAGGAGGACAGATCTGCACAGAGCCCTGTGGGACTGTATTATTACTGTATCACACAGGAACGCAGTATAAAGATACAGCAGGACAGATCTGCACAGAGGTCTATACAGGAACACAGGAACGCAGGAACGCAGTATAAAGATACACAGGACAGATCTGTACAGAGGCATATGGGACTGTATTATTACTGTATCACACAGGAACGCAGTATAAAGATACATCAGGACAGATCTGTACAGAGGTCTATGGGACTGTATTATTACTGTATCACACAGGAACGCAGTATAAAGATACAGCAGGACAGATCTGTACAGAGGCCTATGGGACTGTATTATTACTGTATCACACAGGAACGCAGTATAAAGATACAGCAGGACAGATCTGTACAGAGGCCTATGGGACTATATTATTACCTTTTCACACAGGAAAGCAGTATAAAGATACAGCAGGACAGATCTGTACAGAGGTCTATGGGACTGTATTATTACCTTTTCACACAGGAAAGCAGTATAAAGATACAGCAGGACAGATCTGTACAGAGGCCTATGGGACTGTATTATTACTGTATCACACAGGAACACAGTATAAAGATACAGCAGGACAGATCTGTACAGAGGTCTATGGGACTGTATTATTACTGTATCACACAGGAACGCAGTATAAAGATACAGCAGGACAGATCTGTACAGAGGCCTATGGGACTGTATTATTACGGTATCACACAGGAACGCAGTATAAAGATACAGCAGGACAGATCTGTACAGAGGCCTAAGTGTATGTATTATTACTGTATCACACAGGAACGCAGTATAAAGATACAGCAGGACAGATCTGTACAGAGGTCTATGGGACTGTATTATTACTGTATCGCATGGGAACGCAGTATAAAGATACAGCAGGACAGATCTGTACAGAGGTCTATAGACTGTATTATTACTGTATCACACAGGAACGCATTATAAAGATACAGCATGACAGATCTGTACAGAGGCCTGTGGGACTGTATTATTACTGTATCACAGGACTTTAGTATAAAGATACAGCAGGACAGATCTGTACAGAGGTCTATGGGACTGTATTACTGTATCACACAGGAACGCAGTATAAAGATACAGCAGGACAGATCTGTACAGAGGTCTATGGGACTGTATTATTACTGTATCACACAGGAACTGTGTATAAAGATACAGCAGGACAGATCTGTACAAAGGACGATGGGGCTATGGATAAAGGAATAATTTTGGAGGTTGCTACCACAAATTAATGGCAGACCCACATGGCCGAGACAATAATGGTTGACTGGTGCACATATGTGCTGGCCATCAGCCATATTTCCCTCCCGACATCAGGATCTGCAGTGAAAAGCAGGGGACAGAGAGTTAACAACATGAGCCATGTAATCATAGCCGGAGACTGCTCATTTTCTGTAGCCGTGTGAAAGAGCATTAATAACTTCTATTACTAGACGCAGGGACAGAAAACTCTGATGTCATTTCAGCATAAGGCTCATTCTGTCTGGAATTATTTGGGTTTTTCCATTGCTGTGCCCACTTTACCAGTGATTTTTTTTCCCTTTTTTTTTTAAACAATTGCAAACTGTCAGCAACTAAGAAAAAGATTCTTTTTGTTCAAGGGATAGTAACACATAATATGTAAAAACTTATATATATATATATATATATATATATATATATATATATATATATATATATATATATAAAAGAGAAAGCCTCATTATATAATTGATGTCTCCTAAGGAGACACACACACCCAGGAGGATTTACTGCTCCCATTGGGTGATTCAATGGGGGTGTGATTTTCACAGGACTACCCAGCCTGCCCACCACTATCCAACTGAGGAAAAAAACAAAATGGCTGCCAGTTGCTCCCACACCACAAACACACACACATACCGCACTCACACAGCACCACACGCACACAAACATGCCCCAATTACACATACAGCACCATACAAAAACACAGAGAAACAAACACACATACAAAGCCAGAAAGAAATATGGCTGACACACACACACAGTCACTCACTCTGACTCCTAGTGGCCTCAGCAGGACCTGTAGTACAGCAACTGAAGGGAAGCTGCAGTACCAGGGGAACAAAATGGCACTCAAAGGGTTAAGGTAGGCCCTCATTGATCAAATATATCTTGACTGTCATCATTTGCCATGCAGGACACAGGACAGGCAGCCATCAGGTTAACACTTAACCAATGACTGCAACAGGGTTGTTTATCAAGTTTTACCACTCAGGGAGTCTGTTCAAACCCCTTACATTGTAAGCTTGCATTTCTCTCCCACTTCTCCTCCTTCCCCAGCCTATTACTAATACTTTTTCACATTTATGTTAAGCTTCTGCCCCTACTCAAGATTAAGTTCCGCCCACTTTTAACCCAAATTGACCCATTTCTCTTTCAACATCAGCACCACATGAGGGACTGCACAAGTAAAAGTTCCCATATATGAGTACACTTCCCACATCCCAGCCTGTAAAAACAAAATGGCTGCCACTTGCTCCTACACCATAGACACACACATGTCCCACTCACACAGCACCAAATACACACACACACACAAAACTAGATATAAATATGTCTGACACATACACACACACACACAGTCACTCACTCTGACTCCCAGTGGCCTCAGCAGGACCTGTAGTAAAACCACTGAAGGGAAGCTGCAGAACCAGGGGAACAAAATGGCACTCAAAGGTTTAAGGTAGGCCCTCACTGCTGAATTATTTCTTGACTGTCATCATTTGCCATGCAAGACACAGGACAGGTAGCCATCAGGTTAACACTTAACCCTAGGGTGACCACACGTCCCGGAATGCCCAGGACTGTCCCTTATTGGGGGTCTGTGTCCCGTGTCCTGGATCACCCCCCACCGGGACAACAAAGAGTCCCGGAATAGAGCAACATGCACCAGTCAGCCAGCCAATGAAATGTATTTGCTATATGGCCCTCATTGGCTGTGTGTGCGAAACAGCTGGGATGGAGCAGGTATGCTGGCGCTGCAAGTGAGACCCGCGACTGAGGCTCCCGCTGGTGCTGACCATCTTTCTGAGGTTCCCACTGGGAACTCTTACTCCGTGTCAGCCTCAGAAAGATTGTGAGCGCTGGCGGGAGCCTCAGCCGTGGGACTAGGGTGACCACATTTCCCAGAATGGCAGAATGGAAATGTGGCCACCCTACTTAACCCATTGACTGCCACAGGGTTGTGTATCAAGTTTTACCCCTCAGGGAATGTGTTCAAACCCCTCACACTGTAAACTTGCATTTCCCTCCCACTTCTCCTCTTTCCCCAGCCTATTACTAATACTTTTTCACATTTCTCTTAAGCCCCGCCCCTACTCGCGATTAAGCCCCACCCACTTTTAACCCAGATTGCCCCATTTGTCTCTCCACATCAGCACCACTTGACTCCCCTCCAGGGACTCCGCAAGTCAGTGTTCCCAGGTATGAATACACTTCCCACTGCTATTTAACTCTGACATGCCTCTCTATACCTTAACCATTTGAGTGCCAGAGGGGTGCACAACTCATTGCAATGCCCTCTGGCATTCAAAGGGTTAACATGCAGGTATAACGTTCCTTTTATTTTCTGATTTCCATTTGCACAACCCAAACACACAGACATAATACTGCTATTCTGGCCCAAAGTAAAGAAGAAATAAAATACAACATTGCATACCTCCCAATTGTCTGTTCCATGTGTGTCAGTATGGCTGTTGCGTGTCTGTGTATATCTGTTGTGTGTCTGTGTATGTCTGTTGCATGTCTGTCTGTGTGTGTGCTTATGTCAGTTGCGTGCATGTGTGTGCATGTGTCTGTTGTGTGTGTGTGTGTGTCTGTATCATGTGTGTCTGAAGTGTGTGTGTGTGTGTGTCTATAGTGTGTGTGTGTGTGTGTTTGTAGTGTGTGTGTATGTGTCTGTAGGGTGTGTGTGTGTGTCTGTAGTGTGTGTGTGTGCCGGTGTGTGTCTGTAGGGTGTGTGTGTGTCTGTAGTGTGTGTGTTTGTCTGTAGTGTGTGTGTGTGTGTGTCTGTCTGTCTGTGTGTGTCTGTAGTGTGTGTGTGTGTGTGTCTGTCTGTAGTGTGTGTGTCTGTAGTGTGTGTGTCTGTAGTGTGTGTGTGTGTGTGTGTGTGTGTATGTGTGTTGTTGTTGTAGTGTGTGTGTGTGTGTGTGTTTGTCTGTAGTGTGTGTGTGTGTCTGTATCGTGTGTGTCTGTAGTGTGTGTGTGTCTGTAGTGTGTGTGTGTGTCTGTGTGTGTGTGTCTGTAGTGTGTGTGTGTGTCTGTGTGTGTGTGTCTGTAGTGTGTGTGTGTCTGTAGTGTGTGTGTGTGTCTGTCTGTGTGTGTGTGTGTGTGCGTTTGTAGTGTCTGTTACCTGTGTGTGTGCATATCTGTTACCTGTGTGTGAACATGTCTGTTGCGCGCATGTGTGTCTGCTCATGTCTGTTTTGTGTGTGTGTGTACATCTCTGTTACATATCTGTGTGCATGTCTTTTGCACGTTTCTGCCGCTCACTGTGTGTGTCTGCCTGTGTGTTGCATATATCTGTGTTTACCAGTGTGTCTACATTTCACACACGTGCGCCCAATGGTCATAACATGACGGGCAATGCCGTCCCACATTGGTAGTATATATATATATATATATATATATTAGGGCTTATCCTTCTGAGTACAAGAGAACTCCCATTTCAGTGTTTTATTCAAAACTTATTGCAGCTTAAAATTATTTAGGTGCAATATCACAATGTCCTGAAATGTTACAGTGGCGCTGTTGCTACACCATCCTATGTAAGTTTATGGTCAATCGACCGGAGCTGTCCGTAGGACGGTGTAGTAACAATTAAGTACTACTATCCTTTCACAATAGATTCTGTGATTGTTCTCATTTTATACTATTCGTGCTGCTCTGTGTCTATCACCTGCTTGAGTATTTGTGATTGGCTGTCTGTCATTAGCCCTCCTCACACAGCCTTTTTAACCCCTTAGGGACCCTTAACGTACCAGGACCGTCAAGGGTAAACTTGCTTGAAAGACCCTTGACGGTCCTGGTACGTCACGTACTTTTTACTTACAGTGCTCTACCGGGAGCGCTGTAAGTAAAAATAGGGCATGAAATAGACCGCTCCAAGATCGGAGCGATCTGTTTCAAGCCCCATAGTGACGCGCCGATACACGCGACAGGTCACATGTACCGGCTCGTCAAAGTGCCCCTATGCGGACGTTATGGGACGGAAATGTCCCATAACGTCCGGTCCTTAAGGGGTTAAACCCAGTTTGAGCATTTCCAGGTTGCCCTTTCGTGGTGTCTCTGACTCCACTCTGCCTGACCTGCTTGTCAGATCTCTGGGCCTGTTTCCAGTGTTCCTGTATGCTACGTTCCGGTGTTCCAGTGTTCCAGTGTTCCTGTACATTAACTTTCCAGTGTTCCAGTGTTCCAGTGTTCCTGTATGCTAGGTTCCGGCGTTCCAGTGTTCCAGTGTTCCTGTACATTAACTTTCCAGTGTTCCAGTGTTCCTGTATGCTAGGTTCCGGTGTTCCAGTGTTCCAGTGTTCCAGTGTTCCTGTATGCTAGGTTCCGGTGTTCCAGTGTTCCAGTGTTCCTGTACATTAACTTTCCAGTGTTCCAGTGTTCCTGTATGCTAGGTTCCGGTGTTCCAGTGTTCCTGTACATTAACTTTCCAGTGTTCCAGTGTTCCAGTGTTCCTGTACGTTAATGTTCCGGTGTTCCAGCGTTCCAGTGTTCCTGTATGCTAACGTTCCGGTGTTCCAGTGTTCCAGCGTTCCTGTGTGCCTGTATTCTGGGGTTCCTGTGCTCCAGCACCGCGCGGGTTAACCTGTACGAGTTCCTGAGTCTCACGCTCCATCTGTCGCTCCGGCGACATTGTTCTCCTCACTATTGCATACACATTGTTGGTTCCAGCGTGCGGTCGCTGGTTTGCTCCACTAAACCTGGTTGCGATTTACATTGTTGGTTCCAGCGAGCGGTCGCTGGTTTGCTCCACTAAACTTGGTTGCGATTTACATTGTTGGTTCCAGCGTGCGGACGCTGGTTTACTCCACTAAACTTGGTTGCGATATACATTGTTGGTTCCAGCGTGCGGACACTGGTTTGCTCCACTAAACCTGGTGGTGATATACATTGTTGGTTCCAGCGTGCGGTCGCTGGTTTGCTCCACTAAACTTGGTTGCGATTTACATTGTTGGTTCCAGCGTGCGGACGCTGGTTTACTCCACTAAACTTGGTTGCGATATACATTGTAGGTTCCAGCGTGCGGACGCTGGTTTGCTCCACTAAACCTGGTTGCGATACACATTGTAGGTTCCAGCGTGCGGACGCTGGTTTGCTCCACTAAACCTGGTTTCGATATACATTGTTGGTTCCAGCGTGCGGACGCTGGTTTACTCCACTAAACCTGGTTGCGATACACATTGTTGGTTCCAGCGTGCGGACGCTGGTTTGCTCCACTAAACCTGGTTGCGATATACATTGTTGGTTCCAGCGTGCGGACGCTGGTTTGCTCCACTAAACCTGGTTGCGATACACATTGTAGGTTCCAGCGTGCGGACGCTGGTTTACTCCACTAAACTTGGTTGCGATATACATTGTAGGTTCCAGCGTGCGGACGCTGGTTTGCTCCACTAAACCTGGTTGCGATACACATTGTAGGTTCCAGCGTGCGGACGCTGGTTTGCTCCACTAAACCTGGTTTCGATATACATTGTTGGTTCCAGCGTGCGGACGCTGGTTTACTCCACTAAACCTGGTTGCGATACACATTGTTGGTTCCAGCGTGCGGACGCTGGTTTGCTCCACTAAACCTGGTTGCGATATACATTGTTGGTTCCAGCGTGCGGACGCTGGTTTGCTCCACTAAACCTGGTTTCGATATACATTGTTGGTTCCAGCGTGCGGTCGCTAGTTTTCTCCACTAAACCTGGTTGCTATATACATTGTTGGTTCCAGCGTGCGGTCGCTAGTTTTCTCCACTAAACTTGGTTGCGATATACATTGTTGGTTCCAGCGTGCGGACGCTGGTTTGCTCCACTAAACCTGGTTGTGATATACATTGTTGGTTACAGCGTGCGGACGCTGGTTTGCTCCACTAAACCTGGTTTCGATATACATTGTTGGTCCCAGCGTGCGGTCGCTAGTTTTCTCCACTAAACCTGGTTGCTATATACATTGTTGGTTCCAGCGTGCGGACGCTGGTTTACTCCACTAAACCTGGTTTCGATATACATTGTTGGTCCCAGCGTGCGGTCGCTAGTTTTCTCCACTAAACCTGGTTGCTATATACATTGTTGGTTCCAGCGTGCGGACGCTGGTTTACTCCACTAAACCTGGTTTCGATATACATTGTTGGTCCCAGCGTGCGGTCGCTAGTTTTCTCCACTAAACCTGGTTGCTATACACATTGTTGGTTCCAGCGTGCGGTCGCTAGTTTTCTCCACTAAACTTGGTTGCGATATACATTGTTGGTTCCAGCGTGCGGACGCTGGTTTGCTCCACTAAACCTGGTTGTGATATACATTGTTGGTTACAGCGTGCGGACGCTGGTTTGCTCCACTAAACCTGGTTGCGATATACATTGTTGGTTCCAGCGTGCGGTTGCTGGTTTACTCCTTAAACCTGGTGGCGCTATTTACCATTAGTCCCAACGTGCGGACGTTGGTTTGCTCCTGAACATCCAGTACTGTGGTCAGTCGCTGTCCACTTCCTTGCAGTTGTCTGAGTATCCCTGGCAATAGACTTCTGCTGAGTAAGACCTCTATACTTATGCTCTATGCTGTCTTAGTCACCTGACAGCTGGTCTACTCGCTCAGGCTGCCCTGCCTGGTATTGGTGAAGCCGGTAGAACCTTGACGATACCATCCTGTAGGTTGTCTCACCCGGTATTGGCAGGGCCGGTAGAGCCTACTACAGTACTCCTTTGGGCTGCCCTGCCCGGTATTGGTAAGGACGGTAGAACCTTGTATCTCACCATCTTTAAGGTTGCCTTACCCGGTATTGGCAGGGCCGGTACAGCCTACATTCAGCATTCCGTGGGGGCTGCCTTGCCCGGTATTGGTAAGGCCGGTAGAACCGGAATTATCACCTCACGGTTGCCTTACCCGGTATAGGCAAGGCCGGTAGAGCCTGTCATTATATTGTCACTTGGGTTGCCTTGCCCGGTATTTAGGCAAGGCCGGTTGAACCTTTTGTATGTTCTATTGATGTTATATTGTTATGTATGTTTACCCTACGGGGACTGCCTTTAACTTTTAATAAAGTTAAATTTTACCAAACCTTAAGTCTGAGAGTCTTCAAAAACCGTGACATATACATCTGTCTTAAAGTTCCCCTTCCCTCCCTGATGTCAACTGTAAGGAGATCAGTGTCGGATGATATGAGGCGGCTCTTCAGCAGAGCCAAAATAGCGATATTTAAAAAGAACTTCTTCATTGGAACGGTCTACAGAGTGCGATGGCAAACCAGGCACACTTTGTAGACCATTCCAGTGAAGCAATTCTTTTCCAGTATTGCGATTTCGGCTCTGCTGAAGAGCCGCCGGTTGGTCCCGGGACCGGGATCTCCTGCTGTCAGTACAGCGCTGGCATCAGTGCAAGGGAGGGGGGGAGTTTAGCGGTGAGTATCTCTCATACTGTAAAGGATTGAGAGAAGGGATTTTCTCCAGATACTTTATGTTTTTTAACATCTACAATTCTGCATCAACTTAAATACAGGCATTACTAACCCTTTAAGTCAGGGGGTAGCTACAGGGGGTACAAGGGTACAACTGTGACTTAGCCAGGAATCTGCCCACGCATGTTCACGGCACGTGTTCTGGTAGTGATACGAGGTAGGCGAATATTGGGTAATGATGCCACATGGAGCGGATATGGGAAGCTTAATTTTTTCTTTTCCTTTACTCCGGAAGAGTATCAAATAATTAGTAAATGGAGCGCATATGCGTTCCGGAAGTTAAACATCAAAGGGTGATTCCGGTTGATACGACAGCGGGTCCATGATTTTTGGCACCAAGGAACAAAACGGCAAACTATAAAAGAGGTATCTGGAAAGATTTAGAGTGATTGATATAAAATTAAGCCCCTGAAGAAGCAGCGGGAGGCTGTGAAACGCGTAGGGCGATACCTTAGTATAGAAGGTTTTTAAGATATTGTTGAAGACAATATATGGTTGTCTCTATGTTAATTATTTATATCTGTGCATATTTTTTATTTATTATTTTTTATATATGTAATAAATAGTATATGATATTTTTGTATCAGAGTACTAGAGTTTCTGTTATATCCCTACTCTATAAGACCTGAGTCCCCATAGTCCCGATCCTATATAGTTATATAGCCCTAGATACAAGGTTGGAGCTTATTGAAGATACTAAGAACAGGAAGATCTGGACTTTGGAAGAAGGTGACAAGGGGGAGACGGAAATCTGGTACGGACACTGGGGGTTATCCAGTGAAGGCCCTCATACCAAGAAGCTAGATTGCCTCTGGTAAAGGTGAGTGTAAATTTTTAAAGGGTCAGTAATGTTTCACAAAAACAGCATCTCCAATTAATCTTCATAGTATTTGGACTTTGAAGAGTGTTATTTCACTACTGTCAGAGTTGTAGTACAAGAGTAATTGAATGATAAAGTTTCCCCTCCAGCCCCTTTTACTGATGTAACACCGCTCACCTCAGATGTGGAATCCAGTCCATAGACCAGACAGATAACAGCAGGGGACAATCTACTTCCTATGAGAACAATGAAAGCCCTGCCCCCTTGACATGTTTTTCTGTTTTTTCCCTTATCTTAATTGAAGATTGTCCCTCTCTGTGATCCATCCAGACAGTCTTGCTGCTCTGAGGTGAGCAGTGTTACACTAGGTAAAAGGGGCGGGAGGGGGATACTTTATCATTTAATTACTCTTGTACAACAACTCTTGACAGTATTGAACTAACACTCTCCAAAGTGCAAATACTATGATGATTAATTAGAGCTGTTTTTATTAAGAAACATTACTATCCCTTTAAGCTCACCATTGATGGTGATTCCCACGGTGAAGGAGGTGGAGTAAAGGAACAATTTACACGATGAAGGTCTCCTATAGGAAGGATCATACAGTCTGCACTCATATTGTGCGCGCTTGTTCTTTTTCTTGTGTTATCTGCCCAGGGTCCAGTAGGATCTAGTAACACCCCTGGGAGAATATTTGTGTGTTCTGGGGCCCAAACATGTGTTAGCCCTGGGGCCGGCCAACGACTCGTTACTCCTCTGTTTTATGGGATTTATTGTCAGAGAAAAAACAGAGCAATTCTAGGGCAAACCAACCTCTTCCTGGGGGAAAAATAAAAATTCTCATTGATTTAATTGTGACTTTTAAACCTTTGAGTGCAATGTGCTGGATACCTCTCTAGCTATCGTAGGGTTAACCTCCCCACACACACACCGAGTGCTATAGAGGTCTCCAATGCACGGGGAAGCAATACGGTGAGGACCTCTGTGGAATTTAACGTATTGAAGGTCCCATTTCCATCTATCGGAATCATAAATATTTACCTAGTTCCTATGGTGCTTTTGATTGGCTCCAGTCTTGCTCCGTTTTTCTCTGTGCTTATAGCTCATTGAGTTTAGCTCTCCTTACAGCGCGTGTCCCAATAGATAAAAGAAACATAATGATAAAAGAGCTGACGCTCTCCTGGCTGCGCTGTCATCACTGTATTAATGCCGATGTGTCGTCTTTCACAGCCAGGGAATAAATGACTTTTTTTAATTAAGCTTCGTTTAGATTAAATACCCTCATGTCCCTCAGCAGTCAGTTTCCGGGAGAGTCCAGTGTCTCGTGGCGCCGTGTTCAGAAGAAGAAGCGGGTTAATGACGATACAGACCAGCTTTAGGGGACATATTACACACAGTGATTTAAATGGGGCCTTTAACCCTTTCAGCGCTAGAGAAATCTACAATGCATTGCTTTGCAGCCTTTAAAGATAGCACCATATTAGCAGATGTCCCCTCCTCCACATCTCCATTTGAGGATGAATCCTGGGAGGGTGACCATCACTAGGGGGGGCTGGACCGTGGTCCGAAAAGAGACCCAGGTTCTCCCGTTGGTCCAGTGAAGAGATACTGAACTGCCATACAGTTTTTTTTCATAAACTATTTAATTGAGAATATTTTATTAAACAAATGTCACAGTCAGAGGAGAGAAGTCAGTTGGACTAAGAGAGAACTAATGATAGGCCTTGTACCAGTGTGCAAGGTTATGAGCTGACCATGGTGACTTTTACACCAGATAAACAATCTGTATATATATATATATAGTTAAAATCAACCAAATTAAGAGAAAAAAAAGACCTGTATATTTCTTATGAGTCCTTAAAGTCCTGCTTCAGCGGTGCTGCTTAATTCTTCAAAAACCTCCAGTTCGGCCTTTATTCCACAGACACTATTCCTCCAAAAAAGAAAAGCGCACACAATCTGGGTGTAGACTGTAGGAAACTTTTATATTCTCTTCCTTTTACCCTTCACCGAGTGGACTTAATCCTTTTCACCTCCTTCACCGTGGGAATCACCTTACAATATTGAATAGGTATTTGACTCACCTTCAATAGAGGCAATCCAGCTTCTTGGTGTAATTGCCTCCACTGGATAACCCCCAGTGAAGGTGCCTCAGCGTCAGCTCCTTTCTCCTTTTATCCTTCAGTTATTTTTGGCCTCCTCTTAAACCTTTCTCCCTGGGTTTTCTCAATATTTCCTGTCCTCTATCTAGGACTCTATATATACCAACCAGGACTTATCTAAGGGGCCTAACTGAAATAATTATTACGGAGCTTGGGCTTACTGAAATGTAGAATATTTATTATCATAAAATTAAAACATATATCTGCACAGATACAAAAAACCTAAAAACAAATAATTATATTCTCCTATAACCCATATGGTAATGTGGCGAGAAGAGATGAGGAGCCGTCTCTCACGCAGCCATGACAAGACATGTAAACGATGTATCACAAAAGGTGTGGATTATAGACCCCACACTGACTATAACAACCATAGATGAGACTTGGTACCGTGTTACCCGCAGAAACACAGGAGGAAAATATAGTCAAGTTGATACCTTTATTGGCTAATTAAGCAGATTTAGATGCAAGCTTTCAAGACCTCTTATCTGATTTCCATGCTAAACAATGCAATGTGTACTTGTGTATAAGAGAGATGTTTTCATATTTATCTGTATAACAAGCCTGAGGAAGAGACCTATGAGGCCTTGAAAGCTTGCATCCTAAATCTGCTTAGTTATCCAATAAAGGTATCAACTTGAATATATTTGCCTCCCGTATAACAACAATATAAAACAGTTAAAGGGATAGTAATACTTCATTTTATCTTTATTTTATTTTTATGCATTAAAAAACATGAAGAACGATTTAAGTCTTATCTCTCAAACCTTTATGGTTTGAGAGATATTCACAAGCAAAGTTTCCCCTCCTGCCCCTTTTACCTAGTGTAAGCCATCTCTTCTCAGATGTGGAATCCAGTCCATAGACCAGACAGATAACAGAAGGGGACAATCTTCTTCCTGTGAGAACAATGAAAGCCCTGCCCCACTTGACAAGCTTTTCAGGTTTTTCCCTTATCTTAGTTGAAGATTGTCCCTCTCTGCAGTCTACCTGGGCACCTCCCTTCTGATCTGGCTGAGCAGTGTTACATCAGTAAAAGGGACAGGAGGGGGATACTTTGTCATTGAATTACTCTTGAACTACAACTCTGACAGAATTGAAATAACACTCTCCAAAGTCCAAATACTATGATGGTTAATTAGAGCTGTTTTTATTATGAAACATTACTATCCCTTTAAATCCCAGGAAAGGAAAAGGAAGATTATAAATATTTGGAAATATTAATATAAAGTATTACGTATGGAGACATCAGCTTATGGAGAGTGCCGCTGCCAGACCCGCCCACCCCAGTCCCCCATGGTCGGTGATTGTTGGGGTTGCGGTGGTGTCGGTTGAAGGGGCATTCCCAAGGAGAGCGGTCATCCTGTTATCACCCAGCCTCCTCTCCTCCATACAAATGGTGCATCTAAAACAACAGTAAAGTTCCCACTGTAGAACTGTGGACAAGGAGAGGCTGAAAGGCTCCCGCAACCCTATAAATCTAACACCTAAGGTTCCTTCATTACGCAGAGTGATAATCCAGTGCAGTACGTTCTGTGTCCAGTGTTTATGTAGGGGACTTGAGGGGTAAGACGGAATGTAATGAGAAGGTCCAGTAATGTGAGTTGTAGTTAAAGTGTTAGTAATGTCTAAAAAAAGGATTTTTTTTTGCATTTAGAAGAGCTTAAAAAGCTGAGCTAAATGCAAAAAACTGTATCTCTCAAACCGCTATGGTCTGAGAGATACAGGCATTTAAAGTTCGATGTAAAGCTGTCACCAGGAGATCCCGACACAGAGGCTCTGCAGCAGAGCCGCAATCTCGTTAATTACAACGAATCCCTTCATTGGAATGGTCTAAAATGTGTCCCACAAGCACACGTTTGACGTGCCTCAGTGTCGGCCGACACAGCTTCACAGCTGTCAGTAGGAGACATTGAACGCCTGTATCTCTCAGACCATAGCGGTTTGAGAGATATGTTTTTTTGTATTTAGCTCAGCTTTTTAAAGGAATAGTAATGTTTAATTATTCAAGTAAAATCGAGTCTTCTCTATTCTTTTTTATAAAGATGTGTATCAAGAAAACGTTTTTAAACTCCACCGTTTTTCATTTATAGTCTAATAAAGTTTCCCCCTCCTGCCCCTTCCACTTACTTCCGCAGCCTCCCCTCAGATCTGGAATCCGGTCCGCGGACTAGACGTGCTGCATCGAGGGACAATCTTTCCGCTTTCAGTATAAGGGAAAGCCTGCCCCATTGGTGAAAGGAGGGCAGGTTTTCCTTATGCTGAAAGAAGATTGTCCCTCGTTGCATTCTGTCCAGGCTGGCTCGCTGAGGCCGCTGAGGTAAGTGGAAGGGACGGGAGGGGGAAACTTTATTAGACTGTAAATGAAA
The DNA here is from genome assembly GCA_037306005.1 of Rhinophrynus dorsalis. Classification (NCBI taxonomy): domain Eukaryota; kingdom Metazoa; phylum Chordata; class Amphibia; order Anura; family Rhinophrynidae; genus Rhinophrynus; species Rhinophrynus dorsalis. Next base: position 7,443,064 of record CM074720.1, on the reverse strand, counting down.
AAAGGCAGCGTTTAATAACGTTTTCTTGCTACACATCGTTATAAAAAAGAAGACTCAATTTTACTTGAATAATTAAACATTACTATCCCTTTAAAGGGCTAGTAATACTTTGTTTTATTTTTATTTTGTAGGCATTAAAAAGACATGAAGAATGATATAAGTCTTATCTCTCAAACCTTTATGGTTTGAGAGATATTCACAAGCAAAGTTTCCCCTCCCGCCCCTTTTACCTAGTGTAAGCCATCTCTTCTCAGATGTGGAATCCAGTCCATAGACCAGACAGATAACAGCAGGGGACAATCTTCTTCCTATGAGAACAATGAAATCCCTGCCCCCCTTGACAAGTTTTTCAGGTTTTTCCCTTATCTTAATTGAAGATTGTCCCTCTCTGCAGTCTACCTGGGCACCTCCCTTCTGATCTGGCTGAACCGGGGGGGGGTACTTTGCTTGTGAATATCTCTTAAACCATAAAGGTTTGAGAGATAAGACTTATATCGTTCTTCATGTTTTTTTAATGCCTACAAAATAAAATAAAGATAAAACGAAGTATTACTATCCCTTTAAGCTCTTCTAAATGCAAAAAAAAACTTTTTTTGGACATTTCTAACCCTTTAAGTTATTATAATAATAGGCGAGTCATAGGCTCCTAGTAGGAAGGCTGGTGTTGTAGGTGTGACAGGGATCCTTATCATGTCTGTCGTCTGTCTTATTATTTTAGGAGCTGCAGTACATTTTACCCCTTTAATACTAAAAACACATTGCCTCACAATGCATTGAAGACCTCTCTTGCAATCTAAGAGTTAAAAGCCCCATTTATATAACTGGCGATGTTTATTTGTGCGTTATGGTGCAGTTGGTTTGTCCCAGAATTGCTCCAATTCATATAAATACATCAGCCCCTAGGACCACTGCATTGAAAGTAGAGGTGTAACAGACCCTGCTGGGCCCCCGGACATGACCTGGCCCTCGTGTAAACACTATTGATAGTCCCAGCGCAAGAGTCAGGCTCCTGTGCAGACCAGCGGTGCAATCCTTCCCCCCGGAGGAATGCGAGGTCTTTACACGATGGAGACAGAGAGGAAAGCAGTTGTGATTCATGGCCGATATGCTGATAGTTAACCCTTTCAGTAGCATGGAGATACCAAACCATTTGCTTTGCAATATGTTGGACACCTGTCTGGTTAATGAAGAAAAGGGAAGGGGCTCACCATGGCTACTGTTATCTTAATGGCTGATAGCATTCACTAGAGATAATGAGGATGACAGTGGCCACCATCCAGGATAGGGAACTGGTCTGATCAGAAAGCGTCACAGGACAGTGCAGAGCCTCTGGGCCTAACTGGACACCAGGTCCTGCTACAGACGTACCCCCTGCAGACCCTGTAGGTACTGACCTCATGCCCATAACATCACCAATACACCTATAACTGCAGATGGGTGTAAGTACCAGCACATCTGTTTAGTGCAGGGCGAATGCTGTCCTCGCGGCTTCACACGATGGAGAGCGTCAGCTGATGTTTGCTCAGTATAATGTCCAGTGCATCACCGTTTATTAATGGGCTCGTTTGGTTCTAAATATAGCCTGTTACTGGGCATCCCATCTGCCTTTGTTTGATGTGGAACTTAATTAGCATCCGGATAAGAGAAAGGACAAGCAAGCTGATAACAAAGGACACGTCTCTAACGAGCAGAATCGTTCTCTGTTTCACATTGAATAAATGAGCATTAAACCTGTAAACCAAGGTGATCATCAAACAACTATACACACAGGACCCTAGGTACATTATGGTATATCGTTACATTGTACATAAAATAGAAACAGACATAAATCGATCAGGTTCAGCTTCTGACACATTATATACCAGAAAACAAGAACTACATAATCCTTTTTTATGTTAGATGTTAGATTATTTACCAGAATTTCCTGTTCAATCCACTAACCTCTTACAACCCAGTGTACCCCCTTCTGCTAAAAATGTATCTAATATTCTCTTAAATGTGTCCACCTTATCTGCTGTCACCACATTCCGAAACAACGAATGCCACAATGTAACAGCCCTTACTGTAAAAAACCCATTCCTGTGCTGAAGCTGAAACCTCCTTAAGGGGTGTCCCCTAGCTATTTGATCAGGCCTCTTTTCAAACAAATCAGGGCAGGGGAGGTGCTAGGTTTCCAAAAGACCTAGAGATTGCGGCAATTTATGTGTTATTGTAACGGACCATAGGCCGTTACTGTGGAATTATATTAGCCTACCCCAACCCACTTGGTTCATAAAAAGGACTGATATTCACTGGGTAGAAAGTGGGGGAAAACAGTCGCTTGGACTTCTGTTGTCGGCAGGATTTCCATTGGCTCACAGAGTTTAAAGGGCTGCCATTGGGATATCATGGAAGAAAGTAGGCCTCCTTCCCATTGGTTGCCAACGCCGGGACAGGTTTAAAGGGACCCCATTCATGTAACATGGGGAAATGTCGGCGAGTCTGGGACTGGTTGCCCCGAGCCAGTAGCCCGACACCCCATTGGCTAAGAGAAAGAAGCGGCCAACTCAAAGGCGTCGCTGAGTCTACGGCCCCATTGTTCTAGAATGTAGGCTACCCCATTGTATGTGAATGTCAGCCTTTGTTATTCCTTTAATGTCATCATGTCTGCTCCATTGTACTACTGTTTACATGCTTTGTATGGTTCAGTTGATGGAGTTACTGTAATGTTGTTAACCTTGCATAGAAGCGCTGAGTTCAGCCAGGAATAAAGAGTTAGTCTTCATCCATGTCCTGTTTGTTACTTTGGGGAAGGTATCAAGGGTTAAAAAGAAAAAAGAAAAAACAAAGTAGGACCCTAATAAGCACTCATCCTCTATTATTCACAGTAACCACCAATCAATCACTATAATCAACAATGTTTATTAATAACATCCCAAAAATAATAGAAATCATATAAATACAAGATTGAGTTCATAAAACCCCACAACATCCCCTAGGCATAATGCAGGTCACACCCCCCAAATACCTCCCACCCTGTATCTCCACCCACCCCTCTGCTAAAAATAACAAATAAAAAATAAAAAACACTGGCGCCAGTGTATAAAGCTAGTGAAGAACGGATGAAACACCATAGCCACGTATATGATGGAAGAATATGAACATGGATTGATGAAATGGTTAATGGATGATGAATGATGAAGCTGATGATAATGACTGATGATAAAAGACAGTCTAGCAAGTTTCGTATTCACCACAGATGGTCTCTATCGTCTGAGTCCACACTCTATCCACTGTGTATATATAACAATATTCTGATGGAGCAGCAAACTGAAAATGTGCTGTGTAATAGCTTTGATGCCTTAGCGATTGAGTCTGGCCAGTAGCCCATATGCTATGACCTGTCTTCATCTGATCTTAGCTTAGGTCATGTATGCATTCCCATAAAGCATAATAGCATAACCGAGTACCTTACTCTCCCATGCACGGAGACTACCGCCACTCACAAATCGCTTATCATAGCACCATCTCCAGATTCCTTCATCACACTGCACGATATATTTCTCAAGGATCCAAATCAATCGCTTCATGAAAAGTTTCCTCCACAAAACTTCATCTCCACCGCATACATACACACCAGAGTCAGTGCTTATCTTTCAAAGTCAACGCGTTTCGCCCGCATGTCCGCGGGCTTTCTCAAGAAGGTATCAAGGGTCTTGTCTTGACCCCCTTTCCAGGAAAGCTTCGGAACGTGTGAGAGTGAGCTGGCTACCAGATCGTATCCGACAGGCAGGCCGAGAAACCTGGCAGAACGAGCTACTTCCATCCGCGGACTTAGGATCTCGTTACAGTTATGCTGGGGAGATAACTCAGTTCAGCCCTCTAGGCCTCAGGTCCTAGTCCTGTCAGGGTCAACTCAGCCTTCCCCCCTACTGAGGAAGATAAAACAAGGACCATTAAACTGGGGAACAATAACATCTATATCCCCAGGACATACTTGACAAAGAAAGATAATCTCAATGAATCTTTCCTGGTAAAATACTTTGATATTATTATTAGTGCACCATTACTAGTAGGGAAATTAGCACCATTACATGCCCCAATCTGACAACATGACCTGAGGCTTTAACCAGGAGACCTGGTCTTTTATTGTCACCTCTGTATGGCTTGCTCCAGAATTGTTCCGCTTTTCTTTCATACTGTGCCCACATTGCCCCATGCACTGGACTCTCCATTACTATGTCTCCTGAATAAACCTTTGGTTGTATTTCGAGAGTTAGCGCCACTCTTCTGTCCTGATGTATATTGCTCTTGGTAACGATGATGTCTGTGATCAGTGCCCGATCTTGCTTTGTCCTTTGTCCTCTCTGGGTTTGAATTATTATTATTATTATTATTATTAATCTTTATTTATATAGCGCCAACAAATTCCGCATCGCTTTACAGTAGGGAATAGACATACAGAGGTATTAAATAGTACAATCAGATGTGGAGAACAGAAGGATTAGAGGGCCCCCTGCTGGTGAGATCTTACAGTCTAGAGGAAGGAAGGTTGGACACAGAAGGAGTAAGTGCTATTGGGTGTAACTGCCTCCTGCCACATGAACTGCTGGTCAGTGGGTGGGAGTGAGAAGTACTGTTGAGTGCAGTGGTCCAGGCAAGGGGTGGTTCTTGGTGATAATGTTTATGCAGGCAGTTGGTAGGCTTCCCTGCAGCAATTCCTTGTGGGAATTCTCCCGTTGCTGATTCTGTTTTCTGTCCTGTCACTGCCTTTACTCTGATCACACTTATACTGCCACCTGCTGGGCCTTTAGTCTGACCTCACCTTGCCTGCTTCCTACCCTGTCCCTGCCTTTACTCTCACAGCACTTATACTGCTACCTACTGGGCCTGTAGTCTGACCTCACGTTGCCTGCTTCCTGTTCTGACCCTGCCTTTACTCTGACCACACTGATTCTGTTACCCGCTGGGTCTGTACTCTAACAATACTTTTACTGCTACCTTCTGGGCCTTTAGCCTGTGCTCTCTTTGCCTGCTGCCTGTCCTGACCCTGCCTTTACTCTCACTGCACTTATTCTGCTACATGCTGGACCTATAATGTGACTTTGAATTGGCCACTACCTGTCCTAACTCTGCATTTATGCTCATAACACTTAACCTGCTACCTGCTGGAACTTTAGTTTGACCTCACTCTTCCTGCTGCCTGTCCTGACCATGCCTTTACTCTCTGCACTTATTCAGCTACATTCTGGACCTGTATTGTGACCTTGAATTGCCTGCTGCCTGTCCTGACCCTGCCTGCATTCATCAGTTATTCTGCTACCTGTCCATACAGGACCTTTACACCAACCTCTGTTATTCTGATGCCCATACTATTCCAGCTGGTATTCCCAATTACACTAATCTTCTTTCATCCAGCATTCAGACCCTATATCTGAACAAGACAGGACCCATAGGCCTCCAGCTAAGTTATTTCCTGGATAAATAAGAAATATGGGCCAATGTATATCCGAGGGATTTGATTAGTTTTACCACCATTACTGAAAAGGCTGCCCTATTTCTGGTATATTAGTAATTGATCAAAGTCTACTGTTCACCAGCATCATGTAAAATAACAATTAGAAGTCAGCACTAAGATCTATTCACACACCGTACTTGTCTGAGGTTATCAGCAGTCTCCAGAGATGAAGCTCAGAATCGATGTGTTGGTACGTAACAGTGTGTCCCTCCAGGGCAGTTCGGCGGTTAATTATCTTCTTTATTATTTGTAGGTTTTCTGTAAGTTTCCCCAGTTTTAGCAGGATGTCCGTGAGTCATTATGCTGAGCAGGTATAGTCTAGAATCGGGGGTACATGAGTTTGCCCCATTGTATTATTGGCCCTGTGTTGCAGAGAAGGGTTTCATGTAGAATTATACCAGGTCCCATCAGGCGGGCAAGTTTCCTAGGTCTGATCCTCCCCCGAGGTGCAAAAACTAGAATCCCCTCAAAAGCCTTGGGTAGATATCTTAAGCATCACCGCTAGAGAAGCCAACGTTGTAGAGAAGCAAGACTGAATGTCCACCATGGGACTAAATGAGAAGAAATGCTTCTGGAAGACAGGATGTCCATCCTTCTAGCCCAGGCAGTGCAGAGAAATTCATGTCTTTTGATACATAGAAAATAAGCATTGTTTATTTGGGAAACCCCTGACTTCCACTCTACAGATCTCTAGTTAGACCTCACCTAGAGTATTGTGTACAGTACTGGAGACCTAGAGTATTGTGTACAGTACTGGAGACCTAGAGTATTGTGTACAGTACTGGAGACCTAGAGTATTGTGTACAGTACTGGAGACCCCATCTCCAGAAGGATATAGATACTCTAGTGTATTGTATACAGTACTGGAGACCTAGAGCATTGTGTACAGTACTGGAGACCTAGAGTATTGTGTACAGTACCGGAGACCTAGAGTATTGTGTACGGTACCGGAGACCCCATCTCCAAGAATATAGATACTCTAGAGTATTGTGTACAGTACTGGAGACCCCATCTCCAGAAGGATATAGATACTCTAGAGTATTGTGTACAGTACAGGAGACCCCATCTCCAGAAGGATATAGATAATCTAGAGAAAATTCAGAGAAGGGCTACTAAAATGGTGACTGGTTTACAGGAAAAGAAATATCAGGACAGACTAAATTATCTGAACATGTATAGCTTGGAGGAGAGAAGAGAGAGAGGGGATATGATAGACACATTCACATACATGAAGGGATTCAACAAAGTGCAGGATGGAAGAATATTTCAAAGGAGTAAAAATGTTAGGACAAGAGGCCATAGTCTAAAACTAGAGGGACACAGGTTTAGACATATTGTAAGAAAGTTTTACTTCACTGAGAGGGTAGTAGATAAGTGGAATAGCCTACCAACAGAAGTGGTTGAAGTTAATACAGTGATGGAATGTAAGCATGCATGGGATAGGTATAGAGCTGTCCTTAACTTAAGAAAAGACCAAGGACCAAATAAGGTCTGAGGTTTTTACAGTAGGAAAATGGGTGACTACATGGGCCAAATGGTTCTTATCTGTTGTCAAATTCTATGTTTCTGTGTTTGTGAGATTAACATGCATCGATCATACACATGCCCACCATGACTCATGTCTTGAAGATCCACTTAGCTTGGGGTAAAGAGCCTACCGGAGGCCATGGACTCTCATAGTGGGAGCTTTCCTGACTCCCCTGTGCAACTACACTAACGTATCTCTACTGCTATAATCATTTTCTCACGATAAAACTGCCTAATAATCTGTTTATTAACCCTTTAAGGACCAGAGGAATAAGGTTTGTTTTGTTGATTAATGTCTAATGACTGAGTCTACGAATTCTTTTTAAATGAGACAATGTATACTATAGTCCTTGTTGCGGTGACTGAATCTTCCCGTTCCATTTTTAATTTTGTGTACCCCCACTGAAGATACTCTAAAAATAAAACGTCAACCCATTGGGTGCTACAAAAGTCTCCAATTCATCACTTCAGATCTTTTGGATCCTTGGAGAGGCAAACTCCGAGTGATGGATTTGTACAAATCTGAACGTATTTATCGATAATTTGTAAATATATATACATGTGTTTGCTGTTCAACCATTATGCATGTACTTGATGATGAACTGTTGGTATATCTAACCGATTTGTATGTAATTCCACATGTGTGGTGTGTTGAGGCCTAGCTACTAATAAAAACATTTATTAAAAATATATATATAAATATGTTGCAACGAAAGTCAGAATTGTGAATAATATCAGAATTATCCACATAGTGTGGAATTTATCACAGTGTGCTTGGCTAAAGTGAGGATAATGGAGATTGCTACCTGCATTGTGTGTCCCTGTGTTTAGGGGTGCCACCTTTTCTTCAAAAATATACCGGCCATGGCATTCCCTCCATAGACCTAACATTGGACAGAAGCCAATTTTTTTACCAGCCTGCCGGTAAAATACCAGCTGGGTGGCAACCGTACTAGTGGTGGCTGGAACTGTGGTCTGCAGGAGATAAGGTGGCCTCATGTTCCTGACCAATACTGAAAATGGTATATAACAGCTTTGTAGCTACCGTCATTACTAGGGTTTAGGCTTAGATTTTACAGTTAATGTATTAAGGTTTGGAGTTGGTTTTAAAGGGATAGTCATACTTTATTATTACTATCCCTCATATTGTAGGTATTTGCAAAATAATTGAATAGCCCCCAGGTTCATCTCTTATACCTTTATGGTTTGAGAGATAACTGAAGGCAAAGTTCCCCCCTCCCTCCCCCTTCCCTGAAGTCAGCGTTGTACTGACTAAGGGATATCCAGTCTGACTTTCATCAGGCGGCTCTGCAGCAGAGCCGAGATCGCGTTAGTGAAAAAGAATTATTTCACTGTGACGCTCTTCTACATGTGCGCACAAACCAAGCACAAACCAAGCACAAACCAAGCACAAACCAATCACAAACCAATCACAAACCAAGCACAAACCAATCACAAACCAAGCACAAACCAGTCACAAACCAAGCACAAACCAATCACAAACCAATCATAAACCAAGCACAAACCAATCACAAACCAGCCACAAACCAAGCACAAACCAATCACAAACCAAGCACAAACCAGTCGCAAACCAATCACAAACCAAGCACAAACCAATCACAAATCAATCAAAAACCAATCACAAACCAAGCACAAACCAATCACAAACCAGTCACAAACCAAGCACAAACCAATCACAAACCAATCACAAACCAAGCACAAACCAATCACAAACCAAGCACAAACCAAGCACAAACCAGTCACAAACCAAGCACAAACCAAGCACAAACCAATCACAAACCAAGCACAAACTAATCACAAACCAGTCACAAACCAAGCACAAACCAATCACAAACCAAGCACAAACCAAGCACAAACCAATCACAAATCAATCAAAAACCAATCACAAACCAATCACAAACCAAGCACAAACCAATCACAAACCAATCACATGTAGAAGACCGTTTCAGTGAAATAATTCTTTGTCACTAACGGGATCTCGGCTCAGCTGCAGAGCCACCTGATGGTCGTACGACAGACTTCCCCTGCAGTCAGCACGATGCTATCTTCAGGTAAGGGGAGGGAGGGGGAACTTTGCCTTCGGTTATCTCTCAAACCATAAAGGTCTGAGAGATGAACCTGGGGGCTATTAACTTATTTTGCAAATATCTTCATTATGGGGGATAGTAATAATAAAGTATTACTATCCCTTTAAGGTTAGTGTTAGATTTTAGACTTAGGAGATGGTATTTAGGGTTATATTTTAGGTTTAGATATTAGGGTTTGGGGATATTTTTAGGGTTGTGGTTAGGTTATAGAGTTACATGTTAGAGTTAGGCTTGAGTGTTAGCTTTTAATGTTAAATTTTGGGGTTATGGGGTTTTTTAGGGACTGAGTTAGGTTTTAGGGTTAAGTGTTAGGGCTCAGGACTAAGGATTAGTGTTTAGGGTTAGGGGTTTGTGTTTAGTGCTGTGGGTTAGTCTTTAAGGTCAGAGGTTAGATTTAAAGGGATATTAATGGATGCTTTTTACAAGTTTTAATATTCTATACTAGTTGAACAGTCCGTTACACGGGCCACAGTGCCACTGCCACCCGGTCACGGGGCAGTCACACGCAGTAGAGACTGCCCGCGCCACGGCTGATACAGAGCCGGATGCTCCTTTGGAGTGCCCAGCTCTGTATCAGCCGCGGCGCGGGCAGCCTCTACTGCGCATGACTGCAGCACGCACAGCAGTCTGTACTGCGCATGTCGCGACGTTACACACGATTTAGTGAATTATTATATATATATATTTATATATATTATTATATATTTAAAAAATAAATTAATTGATGTAAGTCCGGTCTCTCAGACATGTATAGTATTAGAGATATACACTTCTAAAGTCCCCCCCCTTCACAGATGTCAGCACTGTAGCTGACGGAATGTGATCCGACGGTGGCTCTTCAGCAGAGCTGAAATAGCGCTATCTAGAAAGAAATACTTCATTGGAATGGTCTACAAAGTGTGCTTACAAACCAGGATCACTTTGTAGACCGTTCCAGTGAATTATTTCTATTTAGAAAGCGCTATTTAGGCTGGCCGGTCCCAGAACCAGGATCTCGTGCTGTCAGCTAGAGGGTGATTTCTGTGGAAGAGGAGGGGGGGACCTTAGAAGTGTATCTCTCACTATACATGTCTGAGAGACCGGACACCAGCGCTGGTTGTTCCATGTACCTCGCCAGCCGCACGATAGCTGTGGTACAGAAGTGGGATTGTCGCACTGTGTTTTTTCCCTGTTTTACTGGGGGGAATAGAATCGAGCCTCTAGTGTTTAGGGTAAGGAAGGGTTAAGAACTCTTGAGACTCCCAGCAAAATTGTGAGTGGAGGCCCTTAAATATTGGGAAGCCATTAGAATTCCCCTACGTTTACTGTAATTGTAACCTTCCCACCATTGTTATATGGGTATTATCTAGGGATTGTGCACATTGACTTGGTTCTCACATTACTTACAACAGCTGTGTATGTGTATGAGTATATGTATGTGTATCTGTATGTGTATATGTATGTGTCTATGTATGTGTATCTGTATGTGTATCTGTATGTCTATGTGTATCTATATGTGTATGTGTATGTGTATATGTATGTGTATCTGTATCTCTGTATGTGTATATGTATGTGTATCTGTATCTATATCTGTATGTGTATATGTATGTGTATCTGTATGTGTATGTGTATCTATATGTGTATATGTATGTGTATCTGTATGTGTATATTTATGTGTATCTGTATGTGTATGTGTATCTCTATCTGTATGTGTATATGTGTCTATGTATATGTATGTGTATATGTATGTGTATCTGTATTACTATGTGTATCTATATGTGTATATGTATATGTATGTGTATCTATATGTGTATGTGTATCTGTATCTATATGTGTATGTGTATCTGCATGACGTATAACAGCTGTGTATCTATCTGTATGTGTATCAGTATGTGTATCTGTATGTGTATGTGTATCTGTATGTGTATCTGTATCAGTATGTGTATCTGTATCTCTATCTGTATGTGTATGTGTATCTCTATTTCTATGTGTATCTATATGTGTATGTGTATATGTATGTGTATCTGTATATGTATGTGTATCTGTATGTGTATCTGTATGTGTATGTGGATATGTATGTGTATCTGTATGTGTATCTGTATGACGTATAACAGCTGTGTATCTATATGTGTATCTATATGTGTATGTGTATATGTATGTGTATGTCTATGTGTATGTGTATCTGTATGTGTATCTATATGTGTATGTGTATCTGTATGACGTATAACAGCTCTGTATCTGTATGTGTATATGTATGTGTATGTGTATATGTATGTGTATCTGTATGAGTATGTGTATCTGTATGTGTATCTATATGTGTATCTGTATCTGTATGTGTACCTGTATGTGTATGTGTATCTATATGTGTATCTGTATCTGTATGTGTATGTGTATCTGTATGAGTATGTGTATCTGTATGTGTATGTGTATCTGTATGACATATAACATCTCTGTATCTGTATGACGTCTCCTCCCTGTAGTAACTGCTGGGGAAGGGAACAGTTCAGTCCAGTTGATTTTAGGATTAGTGCATTAGAGGATGTGAGATGACAATTCTTTTGAACACCCATAAGACACTCAAATGCTTAACCAATGGCTCTCCAATGCATTTCAGTGCCAGAGAAGAGTCCAGCTCACAGGGTTAATAAAGTCTCATTTCAGATGTGACACTATTCAATGTAATCAAGATTAATTAATAGCAGATCTCCAGGTGCAGATGTCATATCCTGAGAGTGATGTCAGATGAACTGTTAACCCCTCACCTCCCCAGTGTCTCACCCCAAGTCTTTCATCACTCCCAGTCCTCTGACTTTCCCCCGGTCAGTGTGAGCAATGTACGAGTCACCGGCTTCACCGGGGTCAGCACTTACTTCTCCTGTATAACCACTTGTACCCTGTATTGCAGTCCTGCCTGGCATTCAATGGGTAAATTATATCGTTGGCACCATGCCACTCTGTACCCTGTATTGCAGACCTGCCTGGTATTCAATGGGTAAATGATATCATTGGCACCACGCCACTCTGTACCCTGCATTGCAGACCTGCCTGGTATTCAATGGGTAAATGATATCATTGGCACCACGCCGCTCTGTACCCTGTATTTCAGACCTGCCTGGCATCCAATGGGTAAATTATATCATTGGCACCACGCCACTCTGTACCCTGTATTGCAGACCTGCCTGGCATCCAATGGGTAAATTATATCATTGGCACCACGCCACTCTGTACCCTGTATTGCAGTCCTGCCTGGCATCCAATGGGTAAATTATATCATTGGCACCACGCCACTCTGTACCCTGTATTGCAGACCTGCCTGGCATCCAATGGGTAAATTATATCATTGGCACCATGCCACTCTCTACCCTGTATTGCAGTCCTGTCTGGCATTCAATGGGTAAATGATATAACTGGCACCACGCCACTCTGTACCCTGTATTGCAGACCTGCCTTGCATTGAAGGGGTTAATGATAACATTGGCACAACACTGCTCTGTACCCTGCATTGGAGACCTGCCTTGCAATGAAGGGGTTAATGATAACACTGGCACCACACCGCTCTGTACCAAGGCATGTAATACTATGTGCTGCGATATGCACACGGCTGATGTGTGGAGCAATTCTGGAGCAAACCACTGACACAGTAGGGAGAAGATAAACATCCCATTGATTTAAATGGGTCTTTTAACCCCTTCAATGCTAGAGAGGTCGCCATCGCATTGTGAGTCAATGTGTTGGACAACACTGTAGCATTCAGGGATTAAAGTCCCCCATTTAAATGGGGATTTTGGTAATTTGTTTGTCCCCTACGGTGCAGCTGGTTTGATGCAGAATTGCTCCCTTTTTCTTTAGTTTATCACCCCCAGTGAGTGTCCAGTTTGTTAGGCACGCATCCTTATAGTGGGTGGAGCCTCTAGTGGCCCTCTGGGCAGAGTCCAGTAATCAAGACATGATTGGCAGAACATTTCCACAGAGACACCGGCCCATACCTACTCCATCACGTCCTCTGATTGGATGTTGGGGCCTCACTGATGAGAACCGACTGTTCCACCTCATCCCACAGACGCAGGGTGAGACAGATGTTGAACCTACAGCTGTTGACAGGGGAGGGCTGGCCTAGTGGACAGAGGGACAATTGCCCTCTCAGCCAGTTACAAGTCCTGGGCGGTGTGCCACTGTCTTACTTAATCTCCCACTTGCTGCTGTAAATGGAGCTACACTAGTGATACCACAGAGCTTACAATTGAACTGGAACTACATAAATGATACCACAGAGCTTACAATTGAATGGCGTTACACAACTGATACCACAGAGCTTACAACTGAATGGAGTTACACAACTGATACCACAGAGCTTACAATTGAATGGAGTTACACAACTGATACCACAGAGCTTACAACTGAACTGGAGTTACATAACTGATACCAATTGAACTGGAGCTACACAAATAATACCACAGAGCTTACAATTGAACTGGAGCTAGACTAGTATCATAACCAATTTCCCTTGTAAGATCTACAGTATAACTATTGCCGCTTTACTTAAATTGTAAGCTCTGTGGCATCACTAACGTATCTCCATTTCAGTTGTAAGCTCTGTGGTATCACTAATGTATCTCCATTTCAGCTGTAAGTTCTCTGGTATCACTAGTGTAGCCCCATTTCAGTTGTAAGCTTTGTGATATCACTAGTGTAGATCCATTTCAGTTGTAAGCTCTGTGGCATCACTAGTGTAGATCCATTTCAGTTGTAAGCTCTGTGGTATCACTCGTGTAGCTCCATTTCAGTTGTAAGCTCTGTGGTATCACTAGTGTAGATCCATTTCAGCTGTAAGCTCTGTGGTATCACTAGTGTAGCTCCATTTCAATTGTAAGCTCTGTGGTATCACTAGTGTAGATCCATTTCAGTTGTAAGCTCTGTGGTATCACTAGTGTAGCTCCATTTCAGTTGTAAGCTCTGTGGTATCACTAGTGTAGCCCCATTTCAGTTGTAAACTCTGTGGCATCACTAGTGTAGCTCCATTTCAGTTGTAAGCTCTGTGGTATCACTAGTGTAGCTCCATTTCAGTTGTAAGCTCTGTGGTATCACTAATGTATCTCCATTTCAGTTGTAAGCTCTGTAGCATCACTAGTGTAGCCCCATTTCACTTGTAAGCTCTGTGGTATCACTAGTGTAGATCCATTTCAGTTGTAAGCTCTGTGGCATCACTAGTGTAGATCCATTTCAGTTGTAAGCTCTGTGGTATCACTAGTGTAGATCCATTTCAGTTGTAAGCTCTGTGGTATCACTAGTGTAGATCCATTTCAGTTGTAAGCTCTGTGGTATCACTAGTGTAGATCCATTTCAGTTGTAAGCTCTGTGGCATCACTAGTGTAGATCCATTTCAGTTGTAAGCTCTCTGGTATCACTAGTGTAGATCCATTTCAGTTATAAGCTCTGTATTATCACTAGTGTAGATCCATTTCAGTTGTAAGCTCTGTATTATCACTAGTGTAGATCCATTTCAGTTGTAAGCTCTGTGGTATCACTAGTGTAGATCCATGTCAGTTATAAGCTCTGTATTATCACTAGTGTAGATCCATTACAGTTGTAAGCTCTGTGGTATCACTAGTGTAGATCCATTTCAGTTATAAACTCTGTGGTATCACTAGTGTAGATCCATTTCAGTTGTAAGCTCTGTGGCATCACTAGTGTAGATCCATTTCAGTTGTAAGCTCTCTGGTATCACTAGTGTAGATCCATTTCAGTTGTAAGCTCTGTATTATCACTAGTGTAGATCCATTTCAGTTGTAAGCTCTCTGGTATCACTAGTGTAGATCCATTTCAGTTATAAGCTCTGTGGTATCACTAGTGTAGATCCATTTCAGTTGTAAGCTCTGTGGTATCACCAGTGTAGATCCATTTCAGTTATAAGCTCTGTGGTATCACTAGTGTAGATCCATTACAGTTGTAAGCTCTGTGGTATCACTAGTGTAGATCCATTTCAGTTGTAAGCTCTGTGGTATCACTAGTGTAGATCCATGTCAGTTATAAGCTCTGTATTATCACTAGTGTAGATCCATTACAGTTGTAAGCTCTGTGGTATCACTAGTGTAGATCCATTACAGTTATAAACTCTGTGGTATCACTAGTGTAGATCCATTTCAGTTGTAAGCTCTGTGGTATCACTAGTGTAGATCCATTTCAGTTGTAAGCTCTGTATTATCACTAGTGTAGATCCATTTCAGTTGTAAGCTCTGTGGTATCACTAGTGTAGATCCATTTCAGTTGTAAGCTCTCTGGTATCACTAGTGTAGATCCATTTCAATTGTAACCTCTGTGGTATCACTTGCCTTACTTCACAACACTAATGCCAAAATGTAAAATTAACAAAAGGGGGTGGGCTGGGATACTGTTGAGACCCAGAGATGGATCAGACCAATGAAGTTCAGTAAAGTAACCCTCTCCCGTCTGGAACAATTACCCAGCAATCTTCTCCTGGTCCTTATTCACCAACATAAAGATGAGCAATACCGGAGGAGACCAACCACACCGGGTTGGGGGGGGAGCATTACTACTGATATAAAAGGGGATTTTAACTAGCGCTTATACTTAGGATATCTCTCTAGCACTCAGTGGGTTACAGGACAAATTTAATTTACCAGGAATATATATTTGTTCCCCCTACTGTGTAGTTGGTGTAACCCTTCTTCAGGCTGATTGGTAAGGCCCAATATTAATAAAAGCAAACTGGGGTTATTCTGGAGTAAACCAACTGCACCATATAGGACAAACAGACATTCCTGTTCAATTAAATTCAGTTGTAAGCCCTTGAATGCCAAAAAGGTCTCCCATGCTTTGCAATGCATTGGAGACCTTTTTGGCATTCAAAGGGTTAAAAGGCTCTCTTCAAGTGCCTGGGAATTTAAGAATTTGTATTTGTCTCCTGTGGTGCCAGCTGCCCCCAAATTGCTTTTATGCATATTGGCCATTGTGACCTGGGGCCATATTCATCAAGTTAAGGTGGAGCAAATTTGTATCAAACCGGCTCCATAGGGAATACATAAACATCTCCCGAATTCCATTTAAATGGAGCTTTTCTCCTGACCCGGCACAAGTGAAAGGGGCTGAGACTGAACGCTCCGGTAACAGAGGGCTCAGCCTCAGCCTGCAAAGAATGATAGCAGCGTGCACGGAGGTGCACTGCTATCATTTAACCCATGACATGCCAGGACCGTCACTGGTCCTTACGGAACGTTGACCCATGACGGTCCTGGCACATCATGGGTTGTTAAGGGGTTAAAGTACTACCATCTTCTAATAAGAACCAACACTTACTTGATGGCCCATTTGAGTTGTACTCTTGCGCCTTTATTCATGAGATAACAGACCTGACAGCATGAGGTCCTGTGTTCTTACAGTAACTGTCATGTCCGCCTCCATGGACCCAACACCCAGGACAGGATGAAGATATTTTCTCTTGAACCAGGGTACAAGAGCAACATTCATAGTAAGGGGGGAGGTATTGTCATTGTTATATCACCCTCACAGTGACAGTGAATCTCCTTTATGATTTATGTATTCTGTGGGTGCATGGTATGTAAAATCTCACTGCCTGCACTTGTCTTCATCTTCACCTGCATTTTACACTGGCAGGGAGATCTCTGAATTTGGTTCCACAGAGCTTACTGTGTGGGACTGTGAGAGCAGGAAGAATGCAACAATGTAAACAGGACACAGTATAAAAAGATACATTGTAAAATGACACAATGTAAAAAACATGCAATGTAAAAAATATACAAAGCAAAAAAGACATAATGTAAAAAAGACACAATGTAAAAAGATACAATGTAAAAAAGATACAATGTAAAAAGACACAATGTAAAAAGACACAATGTAAAAAAGATACAATGTAAAAAGATACAATGTAAAAAGATACAATGTAAAAAAGATACAATGTAAAAAGACACAATGGAAAAAAGATACAATGTAAAAAGATACAATGTAAAAAAATAAGATTCAATGTAAAAAAGATACAATGTAAAAAAGATACAAAGTAAAAAAAGATACAATGTAAAAAGACACAATGTAAAAAGATACAATATAAAAAAGACACAATGTAAAAAAGATACAATGTAAAAAAGATACAAAGTAAAAAAAGATACAATGTAAAAAGACACAATGTAAAAAGATACAATATAAAAAAGACACAATGGAAAAAAGATACAATGTAAAAAGATACAATGTAAAAAGATACAATATAAAAAAGACACAATGGAAAAAAGATATAATGTAAAAAGATACAATGTAAAAAGATACAATGTAAAAAGATACAATATAAAAAAGACACAATGAAAAAAAGATACAATGTAAAAAAGATACAATGTAAAAAGATACAATGTAAAAAGATACAAAGTAAAAAGACACAATGTAAAAAGATACAATATAAAAAAGACACAATGGAAAAAAGATACAATGTAAAAAGATACAATGTAAAAAAGACACAATGAAAAAAAGATACAATGTAAAAAAGATACAATGTAAAAAGATACAATGTAAAAAGATACAAAGTAAAAAGACACAATGTAAAAAGATACAATGTAAAAAAGACACAATGGAAAAAAGATACAATGTAAAAAGATACAATGTAAAAATAAGATTCAATGTAAAAAGACACAATGTAAAATTTATATAATGCAAAAGATTAACTGCAAAAAAGATACAATATAAAATGATACAATGTAAATAAGACAATGTAAAAAGAAATAATATAAATATAATACAATATAAAAACTTACAGTGTAAAAAAGACATAATGTAAAACTGATACAATGTAATAAAGACAATGTAAAAACAGATACAATGTAATACTGAATCAATGATACAATGTAAGACAATGTAAAAGATACGAGGTAAAAAAGACACAAAGTAAAAAGATACAGTGCAAAAAAGACAGAATATAAAATGATACAATATCAAAAGATACAATGTAAAAAAGACAATGCACTAATACCCTAATGCACTAACGTACTAATACCCTAATGAACTAATGTATTAAAGCACTAATACCCTAATGCACTAATACCCTAATGCACTAATGTACTAATGCACTAATACCCTAATGCACTAATACCCTAATGCACTAATGTATTAATGCACTAATACCCTAATGCACTCATGTACTAATGCACTAATACCCTAATGTACTAATGTACTAATGCACTAATACCCTAATGCACTAATGTACTAATGCACTAATACCCTAATGCACTAATGTACTAATGCACTAATACCCTAATGCACTAATACCCTAATGCACTAATGTATTAATGCACTAATACCCTAATGCACTCATGTACTAATGCACTAATACCCTAATGTACTAATGTACTAATGCACTAATACCCTAATGCACTAATGTACTAATGCACTAATACCCTAATGCACTAATACCCTAATGCACTAATGTACTAATGTATTAATGCACTAATACCCTAATGCACTAATGTATTAATGCACTAATACCCTAATGCACTAATGTATTAATGCACTAATACCCTAATGCACTCATGTACTAATGCACTAATACCCTAATGTACTAATGTACTAATGCACTAATACCCTAATGCACTAATGTACTAATGCACTAATACCCTAATGCACTAATACCCTAATGCACTAATGTACTAATGTACTAATGCACTAATACCCTAATGCACTAATGTACTAATGCACTAATACCCTAATGCACTAATACCCTAATGCACTAATGTACTAATGTATTAATGCACTAATACCCTAATGCACTAATGTACTAATGTATTAATGCACTATTACCCTAATGCACTCATGTACTAATGCACTAATACCCTAATGTACTAATGTACTAATGCACTAATACCCTAATGCACTAATGTACTAATGCACTAATACCCTAATGCACTAATACCCTAATGCACTAATGTACTAATGCACTAATACCCTAATGTACTAATGTACTAATGCACTAATACCCTAATGCACTAATGTACTAATGCACTAATACCCTAATGTACTAATGTATTAATGCACTAATACCCTAATGCACTCATGTACTAATGCACTAATACCCTAATGCACTAATGTACTAATGCACTAATACCCTAATGCACTAATGTACTAATGCACTAATACCCTAATGCACTAATACCCTAATGCACTAATGTACTAATGCACTAATACCCTAATGTACTAATGTACTAATGCACTAATACCCTAATGCACTAATGTACTAATGCACTAATACCCTAATGTACTAATGTATTAATGCACTAATACCCTAATGCACTCATGTACTAATGCACTAATACCCTAATGCACTAATGTACTAATGCACTAATACCCTAATGCACTAATGTACTAATGCACTAATACCCTAATGCACTAATACCCTAATGCACTAATGTACTAATGCACTAATACCCTAATGTACTAATGTACTAATGCACTAATACCCTAATGCACTAATGTACTAATGCACTAATACCCTAATGTACTAATGTATTAATGCACTAATACCCTAATGCACTAATGTATTAATGCACTAATACCCTAATGCACTAAAACACTAATACACTAATGTATTAAAGCACTAATAGCCTAATGCACTAATGTATTAATGCACTAATACCCTAATGAACTAATGTATTAAAGCACTAATACCCTAATGCACTAATGTACTAATGCACTAATACTCTAATGCACTAATGTATTAACGCACTAATACCCTAATGCACTAATATATTAAAGCACTAATACCCTAATGTACTAATGTATTAAAGCACAAATGTATTAAAGCACTAATACCCTAATGCACTAATGTATTGCAGCACTAATTTATTAAAGCACTAATACCCTAATGCACTAATGTATTAACGCACTAATACCCTAATGCACTAATGTACTAATACACTGATACCCTAATGTACTAATGTACTAATGCACTAATACCCTAATGTACTAATGTATTAATGCACTAATACCCTAATGCACTAAAACCCTAATACACTAATGTATTAAAGCACTAATACCCTAATGCACTAATGTATTAATGCACTAATACCCTAATGCACTAATGTATTAAAGCACTAATACCCTAATGCACTAATGTACTAATGCACTAATACTCTAATGCACTAATGTATTAAAGCACTAATACCCTAATGTACTAATGTATTAAAGGTCAAATGTATTAAAGCACTAATACCCTAATGCACTAACGTATTATAGCACTAATTTATTAAAGCACTAATACCCTAATGCACTAATGTATTAACGCACTAATACCCTAATGCACTAATGTACTAATACACTGATACCCTAATGCACTAATGTATTAAAGCACTAATACCCTAATGCACTAATCTACTAATGCACTAATACCCTAATGCACTAATGTATTAAAGCACTAATACCCTAATGCACTAATCTACTAATGCACTAATACCCTAATGCACTAATGTATTAAAGCACTAATACCCTAATGCACTAATGTACTAATGCACTAATGTATTAATGCACTAATACCCTAATGCACTAATGTATTAATGCACTAATACCCTAATGCACTAATGTATTAAAGCACTAATACCCTAATGCACTAATGTACTGATGCACTAATACCATAATGCACTAATGTATTAAAGCACTAATACCCTAATGCACTAATGTACTAATGCACTAATACCCTAATGCACTATTATATTAAAGCACTAATACCCTAATGCACTAATGTATTCAAGCACAAATGTATTAAAGCACTAATACCCTAATGCACTAATGTATTACAGCATTAATTTATTAAAGCACTAATACCCTAATGCATTAATGTATTAAAGCACTAATACCCTAATGCACTAATGTATTAAAGCACAAATGTATTAACGCACTAATACCCTAATGCACTAATGTAATACAGCACTAATTTATTAAAGCACTGATACCTTAATGCACTAATGTATTAAAGCACTAATACCCTAATGCACTAATGTATTAAAGCACTAATACCCTAATGCACTAATGTAATACAGCACTAATTTATTAAAGCACTGATACCTTAATGCACTAATGTATTAAAGCACTGACACCTTAATGCACTAATGTATTAAAGCACTAATACCCTAATGCACTAATGTATTAAAGCACTAATACCCTAATGCACTAATGAACTAATGCACTAATACCCTAATGCACTAATTTATTAAAGCACTGATACCTTAATGCACTAATGTATTAAAGCACTAATACCCTAATGCACTAATGAACTAATGCACTAATACCCTAATGCACTAATTTATTAAAGCACTGATACCTTAATGCACTAATGTATTAAAGCACTAATACCCTAATGCACTAATGAACTAATGCACTAATACCCTAATGCACTAATGTATTAAAGCACAAATGTATTAACGCACTAATACCCTAATGCACTAATGTAATACAGCACTAATTTATTAAAGCACTGATACCTTAATGCACTAATGTATTAAAGCACTAATACCCTAATGCACTAATGTATTAAAGCACTAATACCCTAATGCACTAATGTAATACAGCACTAATTTATTAAAGCACTGATACCTTAATGCACTAATGTATTAAAGCACTGACACCTTAATGCACTAATGTATTAAAGCACTAATACCCTAATGCACTAATGTATTAAAGCACTAATACCCTAATGCACTAATGAACTAATGCACTAATACCCTAATGCACTAATTTATTAAAGCACTGATACCTTAATGCACTAATGTATTAAAGCACTAATACCCTAATGCACTAATGAACTAATGCACTAATACCCTAATGCACTAATTTATTAAAGCACTGATACCTTAATGCACTAATGTATTAAAGCACTAATACCCTAATGCACTAATGAACTAATGCACTAATACCCTAATGCACTAATTTATTAAAGCACTGATACCTTAATGCACTAATACCCTAATGCACTAATGTATTAAAGCACTAATATCCTAATGCACTAATGCACTAATACCCTAATGCACTAATGTATTAAAACACTAATACCCTAATGCACTAATGTACTAATGCACTAATACCCTAATGCACTAATGTATTAAAGCACTAATACCCTAATGCACTAATGTACTAATGCACTAATACCCTAATGCACTAATGTATTAAAACACTAATACCCTAATGCACTAATGTACTAATGCACTAATACCCTAATGCACTAATGTTTTAAAGCACTAATACCCTAATGCACTAATGTACTAATGCACTAATACCCTAATGCACTAATGTATTAGAGCACTAATACCCTAATGCACTAATGTATTAACGCACTAATACCCTAATGCACTAATATATTAAAGCACTAATACCCTAATGCACTAATGTATTAAAGCACTAATACCCTAATGCACTAATATATTAAAGCACTAATACCCTAATGCACTAATGTATTAAAGCACTAATACCCTAATGCACTAATGTTTTAAAGCACTAATGCCCTAATGCACTAATACCCTAATGCACTAATGTACGAATGCACTAATACCCTAATGCACTAATATATTAAAGCACTAATAACCTAATGCAGTAATGTACTAATACACTAATACCCTAATACACTAATGTATTAAAGCACTAATGTACTAGTGCACTAATACCCTAATACACTAATGTACTAAAGAACTAATGTACTAATGCACTAATATCCTAATGCACCAATACACTAATGTAGTAATTTACTAAGAACCTAATGAACTAATACACTTATGTACTAACACACTAATGAGTACCCCTGAAATGCAGGCACATGAGTCTCAGTCTAACACCAGCAGAGCTGCTCTGGTAGATTTGTACAATCCCCTGATTATCTGGGCAGTTTGGTAAGTTATAGTAAATATCTGTAACAATATCACAGTTTTATTATACATCTCCCCCCCCCCATCCTCTATCACATCAATGTCTGTAATTATTTTGTTCTCTCTCATGTTTGTTCCAGCCCAATGTCCCTGGGGATTGACTCACCCTGCCTCAGGTTCTTCAGGTTCTGCCAAACACGGGGTCACACCTAAAATCTACCCTGCAGCTCCCCCTACTGGTGGAGGGAACCTGCCACACCACTGAGGTGCTGAGATCAGATGGAGACCGGGGAACTAGGGCCTGGATATGGGGAATCGGAAACCCCGCATTCACCCTCCACCAGTGACATAACTAGTCACCAGGGGAAGATGTGGGTCCCTACACAAAAATATTCTCCCAGGGCCATAAGTGGTACCTGCTAATCTGGGCCCCATCCCACCAGCACCCTCTGCTACACCTGCAGTTACTCCCCTGGCGCCCTGCACTGCACCAGATGTACCAGCAATACCCGACACTGCCAGTTATGATAATCATTTTCTTACTTAACCCTTTGAGAACCAGAAGGGTGAGCAATGCATTGCTCAAAGTACTCAAAGGCTTGCTTAAGAATTGTAATCACCTTTTTTAACCGTTTTGCATGCCATAGACATCCGCACTATGCTAGAGATGTCACTAGCACACAACAGGTTAAACAGAAATAGGCACGGTGTTACCATCCCAACAGAGACGCCTGTGCTTCCTCCCACTGTAAAGATCTACACCGGGGGGATTCACTAAGAGGTGATAAAGAGGTGATGACTTCTCCAGTGATATCACTTCTCCGGTTCCTATCTTATTCTATGGATCCAATACACTAAGATCTCTTCAACATGGGGATCTTAGAGCTTTATCTGTATAGAATAACGTAGGAACCGGAGAAGTGATATCACTGGAGAAGTCATCACCTCTTTATCACCTCTTAGTGCACAACCCCCCAGGACAGGGCAATTGTTGGACCTGCAGCCAACAGGTGGCGGTCCAGTAACTGACCACTAGCCCTGATTTACACTAAGTTCTGGGGCAAACTAAGTGCATTGTGGGGGACACATAAAAACCTCCTATTGATTTAAATGTGGTTTAACCCCTTCCACACATAACAAAGATCTTTATTACTGCTTTATCACCCCTTAGTGAATCTCCCCCTATGAATGCTTAGTGCTAACAATAACGTTTTCGTGAGCCTCAGACTTCTGGAGTACATTGCAACCCAATGCCACAAGAGGGTGTCGGTTTTCCGACACACACACACTATACCCCTGAATAGCTGAAAGGAGACATATCGAGGCTACAAACTGCACACTAGGGGCCAGATTCTATTGCAGGTGCTAAAGGTTAACACCTGTTTTATTAAACATTTTCCTATTGAACTCTATGGGGAAAACTGGAGATAAAAGCAGAGATAAAATTAGCACCTGTGATAGAATCTAAGCCCCAAGTCTGCTAGCGAAAGAGCTCCCATTGGAACAGACATATTAAAACATGATGTGGCCTTTAAATCACCAGCAGCGCTTCTGAATAATTAAAAAAGAAATAAAAATGAAATATCCTTCATTCATTGCCTAGTAGGAGGGAATAGCCAAGAGAAGTGTCAGACACAGCCCCTGGGCTTATACTGAAGCCTTGTAAATCACAGCCATCGTCTTTTAAAGGAGAAGTATGCATGAAAAATGTATATTATGCTACTCTCCCTTCAGAGTAACACAAATGGATTCCTACTGGGAGATTGTTACATAAATGTTATTACAGAATGAAAAGTAAAAATGCTGTGCTACTTTAAATCTTGGGTACAAATGGGACATTATTTGGGGCTAAATGTTTGTGTTCACTCTGGCATGTGTTCAAATCCATTAAAGGGATAGTAATACTTAAAGGGATAGTAATGTTTCACAAAAACAGCAGCTCTAATTAATCATCATTGTATTTGGACTTTGGAGAGTGTTATTTCAGTTCTGTCAGAGTTGTAGTACAAGAGTAATTCAATGATAAAGTTTCCCCTCCCGCCCCTGTTACCTAGTGTAAGACACCTCCCCTCAGATGGGGAATCCAGTCCATAGACCAGACAGATAACAGAAGGGGACAATCTTCTTCCTATGAGAACAATGAAAGCCCTGCCCCCCTTTTACCTAGTGTAAGACACCTCCCCTCAGATGGGGAATCCAGTCCATAGACCAGACAGATAACAGCAGGGGACAATCTTCTTCCTATGAGAACAATGAAAGCCCTGCCCCCCTTGACAGGTTTTTCAGGTTTTTCCCTTATCTTAATTGAAGATTGTCCCCTTCTGCAATCTACCTGGGCACCTCCCTTCTGATCTGGCTGAACAGTGTTACATCAGTAAAAGGGGCGGGAGGGGGATACTTTGTCATTGAATTACTCTTGTACTACAACTCTGACAGAATTGAAATAACACTCTCCATGGCCAAATAATATGAAGATTAATTAGAGCTGCTTTTATTGTAAAACATTACTATCCCTTTAAAGCGGAACTATCAGCGCTAATCAACTTCATGTCTAATAATTGCCCATCTGGCGAGTAGCTGCTTAGTAGCGCTAGTCGCCAGAATTATTACCTTATTCAATAGAATTATCCATTGTTCCCGGGCTGACAGGCAGGACGGAGCGCGGACATCTTTCCATAGTGAAGTCTGTGCTCCTGCACTGTCAGTTCATTTTGGAGCCGAACGGCTCCTAGCAATGCCTCCTAGAGCCGCCTGGGACTGACCACTCAGGCGTGCAGACGTCACTATTGAGAGATGTCTGCGCACCGTCCTGCCTGTCAGCCCGGGAAGAATGTAGAATTCTATTGGATAAGGTAATAATTCTGGAGACTAGCGCTACTGAGCAGCTAATCACCAGATGGGCAATTATTAGATATCAAGTTGTTTAGCGGTGGTAGTTCTGCTTTAAAACGTTAAAAAAAAATATGCTGTAGGGTTTATCTCCCTGAGTAAAACAAGGGTACTCCCACTGCTGAAAGGTGTTTTATTCAAAAGTTATTACAGCTCAAAGTTGAATTTTTTAGGTGCAGTATTACAGTGGCCTGAAATTGTACAGTGGAGCTGTTGCTACATCATCCTATGGACACCTCTGATCCCGGGACCATAAATCTTCATAGGATGGTGTAGCAACAGCGCCACTGTACAATCTGAGGCCACTGTGATATGGCACCTAAAAATTTCAACTTTGAGGTGTAATAACATTTGAATAAAACACCTTTCAGCAGTGGAAGTTCCCTTGTTTTACTCAGGGGGATAAACCCTACAA
Source organism: Rhinophrynus dorsalis (assembly GCA_037306005.1). Taxonomy (NCBI): domain Eukaryota; kingdom Metazoa; phylum Chordata; class Amphibia; order Anura; family Rhinophrynidae; genus Rhinophrynus; species Rhinophrynus dorsalis. The sequence continues at coordinate 7,416,790 of CM074720.1, read as the reverse complement.
CATATTTTTTTTACATTTTAAGTATTACTATCCCTTTAAAAAAGCATGACCTGTACAATTCACACATTGTAAAATATATTAAATTAACTAAAAGTCTAAATTAAACACCTAACCCTTTGAATACCAGACCTTTCTAACATTCTACGGGTTAATATGCGGCTCAGTGCCATGTGTAAAAAAAAACAAAAAAAAATTAAAAACGTGATTTGAACAATTTACAAATTAGAAAACAGAGAAAGTGAAATGAAAATGTCAGTTTTATACTTAAGAGAAGTCTCCACTGCAACATGAGGGGTTAACATGGGGTTAATAAATAGGAGATGCCAATTTGTGACTCAGTATCACGTGTAAATTTAACACAATTAAAATGGTGAATTGGCAAATTAGCAGATTAGAAAATTAAGGAAATTAACTACAAATATAAACTGTATATTTAACCCTATGATTGCTAACATTTTCCTTGCAATGTGAAGCCTTCAATTGGTTAACCCTTTGAGTGCCAGAGGGATGTACAACGCATTGCTTTGAAATGCGTTGTGTACTCCTCAGACACTCAAAGGGTTAATAAAAATGTAAACATAATCTGTTAGTAAAAAAAAAAATAAAAAAAATAAAAAAATGCCAATTCACTAAATAAGCTTCTTGATTGCAAGCTCTTTGGGGAAGTAATTGTCTCATTTAAGCTTTTCAACAGAAGCAGATTTTATCTCAGAAACAAGAAGTGGATTAATTGCATGGTAACGGCTGTTTGGGCTGTAACACAACACGTTACAGTGTGAACCACATGGGAGGAAACTTATCTCTCATTCACCTGTGCCTGGGAATGACTGGTCCTGTGAAAGCTAGTGATCACGTAGCGCATGAACTGCACACATCCACACATCCACACGCACACACGCTGCCTTATTCTCTTACTGTCACATGTTCCCCAGACAGCTGCATGACATCTGAATTCACTTAGCCGTTGATTTGTCATAAGTGAACAGGTGAGAACCTGCTATAGAGAAAGAAACCAGGCAGATCTACTCTAATCCAGGTTTCTGGGGCACATTAGAGAATGAGATCTCACGAGCACGCTACCTTGTTACACCCACCCTGTAAGCCCAGTGCAGGGGGGGTGCAACGAAGGTGAAAGAGATCTGTCCCATTACATGTATAACTCCAGTTTCCGTGTCATTATATAGAGTCCATTCACTGAAAGGAGACATGACATCTCATAATAATATCCCCACACTTACTAGGGCCAGAGAATGCTAATGTCCCCTATGAATTTTGCCGTTGTGCAAAAGATGTCATCTGTAATAAGTTCCAGATTTGATGTCTATAGAGGTGGACATGACAGGTTCTATCAGGACCTCGCTTCTCATAGTAATCGTAACCCCTTAACCCTTTGAGTGTCAGACCCCGGTACTAAAGACATTTCTAACAAATCAGTTTGGTACGTACTGGCAATGTCTTTAGCTTCCAAGGGGTCAAATATCCTACTTAATCTCTACTTAATATATGTGCAGGTCATGACCCTGAATATCCCCTACGCCCTAGTCATATCTAGATGCGGATCCTTTTCATCGCTCCGGTTTATTACTTCCCTTATCGCTCCTGTTTATGATGCACAAATAAAAGTGACATTTTAAAGGGATAGTAATGTTTCATAATAAAAGCAGCTCTAATTAATCATCATAGTATTTGGACTTTGGAGAGTGTTGTTTCAGTTCTGTCAGAGTTGTAGTACAAGAGTAATTGAATGATAAAGTATCCCCCTCCTGCCCCTTTTACTGATGTAACACTGCTCACCTCAGAGCAGCAAGACTGTCCGGATGGATCACAGAGAGGGACAGTCTTCAAATAAGATAAGGGAAAAACCTGAAAAACCTGTCAAGGGGGGCAGGGCTTTCATTGTTTTCATAGGATGAAGATTGACCCCTTCTGTTATCTGTCTGGTCTATGGACTCCACTTACACTAAGTAAAAGGGGCAGGAGGGGGATACTTTGTCATTGAATTACTCTTGTACTACAACTCTGACAGTATTGAAATAACACTCTCCAAAGTCCAAATACTATGATGATTAACTGGAGCTGCTGTTTTTGTGAAACATTACTATCCCTTTAACCGCTCCCTATTCTAACAGGAGAGAACAGTAAAAAGAGTCTGGACGCTTCTATGCCTCCAAATAATGGATCCTATCAGACATCCAAGGGGTCGGAAATCTAATCACCTCAGCAAAAAACTCACACCTGTAGTCTGTGACTCTTACCCGGGTTTACAAATGCAGTCCTCATAGACCCACCTACCTCTCAAGTGTCCCTGTTTAGGAGATATTAGGGTCCATATCTCCCAAGTATCCCTCTTTTGGAGATAGTAGGCATCCATACCTCCCAAGTGTCCCTCTTTAGGAGATATTAAGGGTCCTTACCTCCCAAGTGTCCCTCTTTAGGAGATATTAAGGGTCCGTACCTCCCAAGTGTACCTCTTTAGGAGATATTAGGGGTCCGTATCTCCAAAATGTCCCTCTTTAGGAGATAGTAGGGGTCCATACCTCCCAAGTGTCCCTCTTTAGGAGATATTAAGGGTCCGTACCTCCCAAGTGTCCCTCTTTAGGAGACATTAGGGGTGCATACCTCCAAAATGTCCCTCTTTAGGAGATAGTAGGGGTCCATACCACCCAAGTGTCCATATTTAGGAGATATTTGGGGTCCATACCTCCCAAGTGTCCCTCTTTAGTAGATATTAGGGGTCCATATCTCCCAAGTGTCCCTCTTTAGGAGATAGTAGGGGTCCGTAACACCCAAGTGTCCATATTTAGGAGATATTAGGGGTCCATACCTCCCAAGTGTCCCTCTTTAGGAGATATTAGGGGTCCGTACCTCCCAAGTGTCCCTCTTTAGAAGACAGTAGGGGTCCGTACCACCCAAGTGCCCCTGTTTAGGAGATATTAGGTGTCTGTACCACCCAAGTGTCTCTTTTTAGGAGATATTAGGGGTCCATACCTCCCAAGTGTCCCTCTTTAGGAGATATTAGGGGTGCGTACCTCCCAAATGTCCCTCTTTAGGAGATAGTTGGGGTCCATACCACCCAAGTGTCCCTATTTAGGAGATATTAGGCGTCCGTACCTCCCAAATGTCCCTCTTTAGGAGATAGTAGGGGTCCGTACCACCCAAGTGCCCCTGTTTAGGAGATATTAGGGGTCCGTACCTCCCAAGTGTCCCTCTTTAGGAGATAGTAGGGGTCCGTACCACCCAACTGTCCCTTTTTAGAAGATATTAAGGGTCCATACCTCCCAAGTGTCCCTCTTTAGGAGATGTTAGGGGTGCGTACCTCCCAAATGTCCCTCTATAGGAGATAGTAGGGGTCCGTACCACCCAAGTGTCCCTTTTTAGGACATATTAGGGGTCCATACCTCCCAAGTGTCCCTCTTTAGGAGATATTAGGGGTCAATACCTCCCAAGTGCCCCTCTTTAGTAGATATTAGGGGTCCGTACCTCCCAAGTGTCCCTTTTTAGGAGATATTAGGGGTCCATACCTCCCAAGTGTCCATATTTAGGAGATATTAGGGGTCCGTACCTCCCAAGTGTCCCTCTTTAGGAGATAGTAGGGGTCCGTACCACCCAAGTGCCCCTGTTTAGGAGATATTAGGGGTCCGTACCACCCAAGTGTCCCTTTTTAGGAGATATTAGGGGTCCGTACCTCCCAAGTGTACCTCTTTAGGCGATATTAGGGGTCCGTACCTCTAAAATGTCCCTCTTTAGGAGATAGTAGGGGTCCATACCACCCAAGTGTCCATATTTAGGAGATATTAGGGGTCCGTACCTCCCAAGTGTCCCTCTTTAGTAGATATTAGGGGTCAATACCTCCCAAGTGTCCCTCTTTAGGAGATAGTAGGGGTCCGTACCACCCAAATGTCCCTCTTTAGGAGATATTAGGGGTCCGTACCACCCAAGTGTCCATATTTAGGAGATATTAGGGGTCCATACCTCCCAAGTGTCCCTCTTTAGGAGATATTAGAGGTCCGTACCTTCCAAATATCCCTTTTTAGGAGATATTAGGGGTCCATACCTCCCAAGTGTCCCTCTTTAGGAGATATTAGGGGTGCATACCTCCCAAATGTCTCTCTTTAGGAGATAGTAGGGGTCCATACCACCCAAGTGTCCCTATTTAGGAGATATTAGGGGTCCATACCTCCCAAGTATACGTCTTTAGGAGATATTAGGGGTCCGTACCTCCCAAGTGTCCCTCTTTTGGAGATAGTAGGCATCCATACCTCCCAAGTGTCCCTCTTTAGGAGATATTAAGAGTCCATACCTCCCAAGTGTACCTCTTTAGGAGATATTAGGGGTCCGTACCTCCCAAGTGTACATTTTTAGGAGATATTTGGGGGTCCATACCTCCCAAGTGTCCCTCTTTAGTAGATATTAGGGGTCAATACCTCCCAAGTGTCCCTGTTTAGGAGATATTAGGGGTCCGTACCACCCAAGTGTCCATATTTAGGAGATATTAGGGGTCCATACCTCCCAAGTGTCCCTCTTTAGGAGATATTAGAGGTCCGTACCTTCCAAGTATCCCTTTTTAGGAGATATTAGGGGTCCATACCTCCCAAGTGTCCCTCTTTAGGAGATATTAGGGGTGCATACCTCCCAAATGTCCCTCTTTAGGAGATAGTAGGGGTCCATACCACCCAAGTGTCCCTATTTAGGAGATATTAGGGGTCCATACCTCCCAAGTATACCTCTTTAGGAGATATTAGGGGTCCGTACCTCCCAAGTGTCCCTCTTTTGGAGATAGTAGGCATCCATACCTCCCAAGTGTCCCTCTTTAGGAGATATTAAGGGTCCATACCTCCCAAGTGTACCTCTTTAGGAGATATTAGGGGTCCGTACCTCCCAAGTGTACCTCTTTAGGAGATATTAGGGGTCCGTACCTCTAAAATGTCCCTCTTTAGGAGATAGTAGGGGTCCATACCACCCAAGTGTCCATATTTAGGAGATATTAGGGGTCCGTACCTCCCAAGTGTACCTTTTTAGGAGATATTTGGGGTCCATACCTCCCAAGTGTCCCTCTTTAGTAGATATTAGGGGTCAATACCTCCCAAGTGTCCCTCTTTAGGAGATAGTAGGGGTCCGTACCACCCAAGCGTCCATATTTAGGAGATATTAGGGGTCCATACCTCCCAAGTGTCCCTCTTTAGGAGATATTAGAGGTCCGTACCTTCCAAGTATCCCTTTTTAGGAGATATTAGGGGTCCATACCTCCCAAGTGTCCCTCTTTAGGAGATATTAGGGGTGCATACCTCCCAAATGTCCCTCTTTAGGAGATAGTAGGGGTCCATACCACCCAAGTGTCCCTATTTAGGAGATATTAGGGGTCCATACCTCCCAAGTATACCTCTTTAGGAGATATTAGGGGTCCGTACCTCCCAAGTGTCCCTCTTTAGGAGATAGTAGGGGTCCGCACCACCCAAGTGCCCCTGTTTAGGAGATATTAGGGGTCCGTACCACCCAAGTGTCCCTTTTTAGGAGATATTAGGGGTCCATACTTCCCAAGTGTCCCTCTTTAGGAGATATTAGGGGTGCGTACCTCCCAAATGTCCCTCTTTAGGAGATAGTAGGGGTCCGTACCACCCAAGTGTCCCTTTTTAGGACATATTAGGGGTCCATACCTCCCAAGTGTCCCTCTTTAGGAGATATTAGGGGTCAATACCTCCCAATTGTCCCTCTTTAGTAGATATTAGGGGTCAGTACCTCCCAAGTGTCCCTCTTTAGGAGATATTAGGGGTCCATACCTCCCAAGTGTCCCTCCTTAGGAGATATTAGGGGTCTGTACCTCCCAAGTGTCCCTCTTTAGGAGATAGTAGGGGTCCGTACCACCCAAGTGCCCCTTTTTAGGAGATATTAGGGGTCCATACCTCCCAAGTGTCCCTCTTTAGGAGATATTAGGGGTGCGTACCTCCCAAATGTCCCTCTTTAGGAGATATTAGTGGTCCATACCTCCAAAGTGTCCCTCTTTAGGAGATATTAGGGGTCAATACCTCCCAAGTGTCCCTCTTTAGGAGATATTAGGGGTCCGTACCTCCCAAGTGTCCCTCTTTAGGAGATATTAGGGGTCCATACCTCCCAAGTATCCCTCTTTAGGAGATATTAGGGGTCCGTACCTCCCAAGTGTCCCTCTTTAGGAGATAGTAGGGGTCCGTACCACCCAAGTGCCCCTGTTTAGGAGATATTAGGTGTCTGTACCACCCAAGTGTCCCTTTTTAGGAGATATTAGGGGTCCATACCTCCCAAGTGTCCCTCTTTAGGAGATATTAGGGGTGCGTACCTCCCAAATGTCCCTCTTTAGGAGATAGTAGGGGTCCATACCACCCAAGTGTCCATATTTAGGAGATATTAGGGGTCCATACCTCCCAAGTGTCCCTCTTTAGGAGATATTAGAAGTCTGTACCTTCCAAGTATCCCTCTTTAGGAGATATTAGGGGTCCGTACCTCCCAAGTGTCCCTCTTTAGGAGATATTAGGGGTCCGTACCACCCAAGTGTCCCTTTTTAGGAGATATTAGGGGTCCATACCTCCCAAGTGTCCCTCTTTAGGAGATATTAAGGGTGCGTACCTCCCAAATGTCCCTCTTTAGGAGATAGTAGGGGTCCGTACCACCCAAGTGTCCCTTTTTAGGACATATTAGGGGTCCATACCTCCAAAGTGTCCCTCTTTAGGAGATATTAGGGGTCCGTACCTCCCAAGTGTCCCTCCTTAGGAGATATTAGGGGTCCGTACCTCCCTTGTGTCCCTCTTTAGGAGATAGTAGGGGTCCGTACCTCCCAAGTGTCCCTCTTTAGGAGATATTAGGGGTCCGTACCTCCCAAGTGTCCCTCCTTAGGAGATATTAGGGGTCCGTACCTCCCAAGTGTCCCTCTTTAGGAGATAGTAGGGGTCCGTACCACCCAAGTGCCCCAGTTCAGGAGATATTAGGAGTCCGTACCACCCAAGTGTCCCTTTTTAGGAGATATTAGGGGTCCATACCTCCCAAGTGTCCCTCTTTAGGAGATATTAGGGGTGCGTACCTCCCAAATGTCCCTCTTTAGGAGATAGTAGGGGTCCGTACCACCCAAGTGTCCCTTTTTAGGACATATTAGGGGTCCATACCTCCCAAGTGTCCCTCTTTAGGAGATATTAGGGGTGCGTACCTCCCAAGTGTCCCTCTTTAGTAGATATTAGGGGTCCGTACCTCCCAAGTGTCCTTCTTTAGGAGATATTAGGGGTCCATAACTCCCAAGTATCCCTCTTTAGAAGATATTAGGGGTCCGTACGTCCCAAGTGTCCCTCTTTAGGAGATAGTAGGGGTCCGTACCACCAAAGTGCCCCTTTTTAGGAGATATTAGGGGTCCATACCTCCCAAGTGTCCCTCTTTAGGAGATATTAGGGGTGCGTACCTCCCAAATGTCCCTCTTTAGGAGATAGTAGGGGTCCGTACCACCCAAGTGCCCCTGTTTAGGAGATAGTAGGGGTCCGTACCACCCAAGTGTCCCTTTTTAGGAGATATTAGGGGTCCATATCTCCCAAGTGTCCCTCTTTAGGAGATATTAGGGGTGCGTACCTCCCAAATATCCCTCTTTAGGAGATAGTAGGGGTCCATACCACCCAAGTGTCCCTGTTTAGGAGATATTAGGGGTCCATACCTCCCAGGTGTCCCTCTTTAGGAGATATTAGGGGTCCATACCTCCAAAGTGTCCCTCTTTACGAGATATTAGGTCTCTGTACCTCCAAAGTGTCCCTATTTAGGAGATATTAGGGGTCCATACTACCCAAGTGTCCCTCTTTAGGAGACATTAAGGGTCCATAACAAGGTGTTGGTCTCGGATCGAGGGAGCCAGTTTGTGTCCCAATTCTGGAGGTCTTTCTGTAATCAGATGGGGATTTGTCTAACTCCGCTTGCACTACACATTGGGCCTGGCTCCCTCTCCATGCAGGTTCTGAGGCCTGGTCATTGTCCCTGTACTACTCCAGGTTTTGTCTGACCGTTTGGCCTTGTATCGCTTGGTCTACCTAGGATCCCGTCTGAACCCTAGCGTTCTAGGGTATTGTGTCTCTTGCTCTAGCGTTCTAGGGAATTGCGCTTCTGCTAACCCTAGAATCCTAGGGTGAGATCGATTGCTTGCCACCCTTCTACATCTCTGGTGGTACCCAGAACCATAGGCTAGGTTCTCTGCCGTGTTCCTGATTCCAGTATTCGGGCTAAAGTTCAGTCAGCTCCTGCATAGTGGACTGTAGCACTGTCTCCACACCTGAAGTGGGGAAGTGTTAAATTGCTGTTTATTATTTATATCTTTCAATAATGTAGTGTTGATTTTATATGTACCTATCAGAGTCTTTATTTTGTCTAAGATATATTGACACCTTCTTGGAGACCACGAACAGGTTGGAATAGAAACCAGAGCCGATTTCTGGATCGGGAATTGGTTCCAGAAGCTTTGTCCAATAGACTATGGATAGCGCCATTAAATAGATGCCGCTTCTCTATTCCCTGAGGATTGCGAGAAGGGAAAAACCTGAAAGGAGGGAGTGAGTACAATGGAATCCTTTATCCCTCTGAAATCACCTGTAAAACCCACGGATCCGCCATGGTGTCTGTCCAGACACTGAGAAAATGGTGCAGTTAGCCACCCGCTGGCACGTGGGGTCCAGGGTTCGGCAAGTCATGCCAAAGAATCTTTGGTGGAGGACTGTTTGGGCCTCCACTGCTGTTTGGGCTTGGAGGAGGAGCACGGAGCCTGCAGAACCGTGGGGGCTGTGGCACGCACCTCAGTCTTGAAGGAACGAAAATGACGGTGCCTTCTGACTTGAGGTTTCTTCTTAGGAAGCAAGGGCGACAAAGTGCTCTTGCCTCCAGTAGCCTCACTAACGAGGCTCTTCAGCTCCGGCCCAAATAAGGAAGTTCCTAAAAATGGTAAAGAAAGTAAGGATTTCATATATATGGTATCCGCAGACCAGATCTTAAGCCAGAAAGCACGCCGGGCAACCATGGATATAGTTGAAACCCTAGGTACCAAGCAAATAGCATCAAAGATAGGTTGAGCCCATTGAGCTAGCACCACTTCTGAGAATGGGTACAACTTAGCAAACTTACTGGACAAAGTTGGCCTTTTGTTAGGGATTTTCCCACTCATCTACAACAAGCTGGTAAAGAGTGGGATTAAGTGGAAAAAAGGTACACTGCTTCGTAGGCATCTGAAATCCATCAGAAGGGTCTTTAGGTGCTTCAGAATCGGGGGGAATATTCAGAGTGTTGAGGACTGCCCTGGTCAGGCCCTCAGCTGAGGGTTCAGGGTCAGCTTCAAAGGGGTCCCCTAAGAATTGGGAGGAAGCTTCCTCAGAACATTCACCCTCATCTGAGTCCACCAACAATTCCTCCGCAGAGGAATCTGACACATCAGGTCACCCTGTGGTTTTGGTACCAAAGACCTGAATGAAGTAGGGGGCTGCCAAGTCTGGAAGAGCCCCTGTAATTGCGTTGGAAGGAGTTGCAAAGTAGACTTTAACTTTTTAGTAGTAGCCTTAAACACTTGCATTCACAGAGATTCTAGTACATGGCTGGAGGACCCTGGAGGAGAGGCAGGGGCGGCTGACCATGAGGGGCATAAATGACTTGAGTATTCTCTAGGAAGCCCTGATTGACATGAGGAGCAATGGGGGTCACAAACAGTCCAGTATCCTTAGTCTTAGGTCTAGCCCAAAGTCCCAACGGGTCTGACATCCTAACAGGGTATTAAAAGTCTGCTAGTATGAGGTAAACCCCAAATACTGTGTATAAGATTACATTCTCACCCCTGAAATAGTGAAAATGCACTTAACTGGCAGGTGAAGGGTTAATCTGAGGAGAGAGGAAGAGTCCAAGCCCTGCATAGGATACTCTTGAAGGGAAAGCTGGAAAATGGCGTCCACTCAGTAGCCAATCAGAAAATAGCCCGCAAAGTGGGCGCTCATGGGAAATGTAGTTTTCCTTCCAGTACCCTAAAAACAGTGCACAAAGCCACCTGAGCCCCCCAACACACTCATAATGTAAACCGAATAACAGGATAAGGGTAGACAAACAGAATGAGCCGTCTCTGAAGTTGCTACATTGAGCGGTTGCAGAAATATGTTCCAGAAAGTAAAAGTCCCGTAGAGGTGAATGGAGCATGGCGTCTATGTGGTAAAGCGTGCCTTAAAGGCTCGGAACTCAAATAACGAAGCTTAAGTAAATTGAGTACAAAAGTTGGAAAACCCATACAAATTACAGATTGATAATAAAAAAAACACTAAGCCCAGGGGAAAAAGTGTAATAATACCTTAACCCCTTAACAACCCATGACCGCCATGGGTAAATCTGACATAAAGACCCATGATGGTCCTGGTACGTCATGGGTTAAATGATAGCAGCGCACCTCTGTGCACGCTGCTATCATTAATTCCAGGTTGAGACTGAGCGCTCTGGGACTGAAGCATTCAGTCTCAGCCACTTCCACAAATGTCGGGTCATGGGATCGCTGCCGCAGCGATCCCATGTACCGGCATTGTGAAAGAATGAATGATGCAGTGTTCTACACTGCCTCTAGTGTCTCTTCTCAGCCATCTGTCCCTTGCTATCAATGTAAGGGACAGAGAAGCAGAGAGGAGACACCTATTGGACAAATAAAATGCAGCAGCTGGGGGTATTAACCCCTTCACTGCTGTGCTGGAGGCTGGCTAAATGCAGGACCATTTTTGACCTGCTAAAATTAACTTTTGGGGTTTTGTTTTTTTGTGTTTTTTTTAAAAGACAACTTTTTTTTTAACAAAAATATTATTTAAATAAAAAAACATGTCAATTGCCAAAACTGGAAGTGTGATTGTTGTGGAGCCATGTAATACATTTATACACATCACCAAATGTCATCAATAAAAAAGTGGGAAAATAGGGGGGGAAGGGACATGGGTTTTTTCACTTAAAACTGCCCATTTTGTAGTTATGACTGACCGGTCATACATTTCATGCAGTGTCCATAAAAATGTAACCCATTGTGCCCAAATGATCCCAAGAGAAAAAAAATGGCGTTTTTTTACATTTGTTTTTACAGTTTTCTTTAATTTTACTAAAATAAATGGTGGGCTATCCATATAAGTGTGGTATCAAAAGAAAGTCCTATTTGTGCGTAAAAAAAGCGGTATATCATTTTCATGGGTAAAATAAAGTACTTAGAGGGAAAACACTGTTGAACAAAGACATAGTCACAAAGGTCAGAATTGCTCCGGTCCTTAACCCTTTGGGTGCCAGAGTGGTACAGAATGCATTGCAATGCAATGCATTCCGTACCACTCTGGCACTCAAAGGGTTAAGTGAAATCAGCCTCAGATTTTCCCGGTCTTTAAGGGGTTAAAAGAAAAAAGTGTAAAAAAAAACAACAAAAAACCCTTAACATATGGCAAACGAGGTGTTAATTTACCACAGAAACCCAATTGCTCCAGAAACCCAATGGACAACATGTAAACCCAATGAGTGCAGGATTATGTAGTAAGAGCTCCAAAGGAGACCCCTGTGCGGAGGGGAAGCGCGGGATAAGTGAACCTCAGCACTCAAAGGGTTGCCCACCTTTTTTTTGCAGGTTTTCTGTCTTCAGATTACCTTTGTTAAAGAAGACACCTCAGTGGGCTTCTCCTCGGGAAAAAACATAGCACGCAAGATTTTCCCTTCAGAGCTGGAAGGCCCACAGCAGCACCTGGTAACTGAGCCCTCCACCATTGGGATGTCAGAAATGGTAATCCGCCTAATGGGAGATGCCCCGTATCGAACAGAAAATAATAAATAAAACTAAAACTAAGCTGAACTGTTTCTCTTGCCTTTCCTGTTCAAGGAACAAATCTTATTGGATGGTGATTGACTGGTGACCAGCTAAGGAGGGAAGGAAGACTCCACCCTGCACTTCTTCATGAGAATTGTTCCAACCTACTTAAAGGGGTGGTCGCCTTCCCAGAGTTACCTGTAAGCTATATTAGACGACAGAGAAAAATGGCTGCCACTCACTCCTACACCACACACACCTTTGGCCTCACTTTATTTAGCATGCTGAAAGATCGCCCATCACAAGGCTCTGCTGCAGTAGTAGTCCTGCCTCTGCCTCCTAACCCTTTCAGTGCCACCATTATTCACATTCATGCCAAAGCTCTTACCAGTCTGAACACCGCACTTTGAGGGTCCAGGGAACAACCTGCTTTTCACATGTGCTCAGTTTATCTGCTCCGGCCCCCACATCTTAAAGGCCACAGCTCTTCAAGAAGCAGCATAAGTGCCCAAGAGGTAGGAGGGAAACAGGTGGCCCTACGACACCATCGTTTAACCCTGTCAGTGCCAGAGAGGTAACCAATGCATTACACAACACTGCGTTGCTTACTGCATTGGCAGTGAAAGGGTCAATACTCTCTTCCAATGTGCCACACGTCTGCGCAACTACCTCCGCCGTTTCATAGGTGAGTGGCCCGTTTCTCTTCATGCATTTCACACACAACCAAGGACTTGGAGCTCATTGCCATAGGATGTCTTGTTTGTTACCCTATATAATGCTGTAGGTTAGCATGTGTAGGAGGGAGAGAAGCGAGGTTTAGATCATCCCTCCTGACCGGAGCAATGCAGCAGCACGCAGTGGGAGGAGGAACGGGCTGTCTGTATCTGTTTTGTGGGGGAGAGGAGAAGGGGTCCTGTGAGAGGGATGGAAGTGAGGTATGGCTAAGCAATTGCTTGCTTAGAGGAATATATGCATACCTGGGATCTTGCCGGGTTTCCCCGGGAGACTCCGGACTTAGGTCACTGTCTCTGGATCTCCGGTTGAAACGTTAAGTTCTCCAGGTAAAGTGAAAATAGAAATCCAGCGGCTATCCTAATGTTGTATGAGGCTCACACACTGCAGTAGCATACCTCCTCAGGCAGGTGGCCTCAGTGAGCCAATGCAGTGTGCACACAGATCAGTAAGAAAATAATGACAGCAGTCATTAAAGGCATAGTAATACTTGTTTTAACTTTATTTTATTTTGTAGGCATTAAACAAACATGAAGAATGATATGTCTTATCTCTCAAACCTTTATGGTTTGAGAGATATTCACAAGAAAAGTTTCCCCTCCCGTCCCTTTTACCTAGTGTAAGCCATCTCTTCTCAGATGTGGAATCCAGTCCATAGACCAGACAGATAACAGAAGGGGACAATCTTCTTCCTATGAGAACAATGAAAGCCCTGCCCCCATTGACAAGCTTTTCAGGTTTTTCCCTTTTCTTAATTGAAGATTGTCCCTCTCTGCAGTCTACCTGGGCACCTCCCTTCTGATCTGGCTGAACAGTGTTACATCAGTAAAAGGGGCGGGAGGGAGATACTTTATCATTGAATTACTCTTGAACTACAACTCTGACAGAATTGAAATAACACTCTCCAAAGTCCAAATACTATGATGATTAATTAGAGCTGTTTTTATTATGAAACATTACTATCCCTTTAAGTGGGCTCTTGAGGATCGGTAGGAGCGGAGCAGAGAATTTGTACACCACTGTAGTCCAGTTTTAGGCTGGCAAGTGTATTATTCTTTTTTTCATTTAACCCTTTGAGTGCCAGTGGCGTAGGCAAAACATTGCAAAGCAATGCATTGTGTACCCTTTTGGCAGTCAAATGGTTAATAACGCAAAGATCTCCGGGTGACCCTATTATAAAAGTTCCCAGCTATGAATATATGTGTAAAAGGCAGAGTTGATGGAGCTGTTACACACACACACACTGTGTTACACAGTTTGGCGATTACAGGGTTACTTCTGCATGGTATGAAGCCTGCTATTACTTATGTCATGTCACACACGTAACGGGAACACAGCCATGTAAAACAGCGCTAAACTGCATGCTGTCCTGCACATTACGCAGCAGTCCTTTTCCTACAGTAACAATAAGCGGACCTACACAAAAGTGGGCCACTCTGCAAACGCTTCTGTGTACTGAGGACATGCGGCAGCACCAGTGGCGTAACAATAGGGGTCGCAGCGGTTGCACCTGCGACTGCGCCCATCACTCCAGGGGCCCGGCCACCGCCTGCGACCCCCTCACCTGAAGCAGTCACTTACCTGATCTCCCACTCAGCGCACTGCTGTAGTAATACAGAGCACTGGCATACCTCCCAACATTTCAAATTGCCAAAGAGGGACACTTGTGTTTTAGGGGGTGTTGCTGGGGATGTGGCTGGTGGACGGGGCATTACCGGAGAATTTTAGGCTATTTCATGACCTATTGATACCTCTTTGTGTAACCTAATAAATGACTTATAACAAGACCAAAATATTTTATTTATACACACTAATTTATAAACACATATACTGACATTTAAACAAACAATAATGCAAGTTATGTTGCTGTAGAACAATATGATACACTTATCTACACACCACTCAGTCTGATCTCCTAAAATGAGGGACATCAGGGTGGGAAAGAGGGACAGAGGGATTTGGGCCTAAAAGAGGGACTGTCCCTCCTAAAGAGGGACACTTGGGAGGTATGCACTGGGAGATGACATCATCTAGTAATACAGAGCGCTGGGAGATGACATCATCTCCCAGCCTCTGCATTACTACAGCCTCTGCATTACTACAGCGGTGTGCGGGAGCTCAGGTTGCAGAGATCTGTGCTGAAGGAGGCACAGATCTGTAAAGACACTCCGCTAGACCACCAGGGACTGGAGGTAGGGGCAATGTGAAGATGGGGGCATTGTGGAGATGGAAGGGGCATTGTGGAGATGAAGGGGGCATTGTGGAGATGGAAGGGGCATTGTGGAGATGAAGGGGACATTGTGGAGATGGAAGGGGCATTGTGGAGATGAAGGGGGCATTGTGGAGATGGAAGGGGCATTGTGGAGATGAAGGGGGCATTGTGGAGATGGAAGGGGCATTGTGGAGATGAAGGGGCATTGTGGAGATGGAAGGGGCATTGTGGAGATGAAGGGGGCATTGTGGAGATGGAAGGGGCATTGTGGAGATGAAGGGGACATTGTGGAGATGAAGGGGACATTGTGGAGATGAGATGAAGGGGACATTGTGGAGATGGAAGGGGGCATTGTGGAGATGAAGGGGGCATTGTGGAAGGGGCTTTGTGGAGATGGAAGGGGCATTGTGGAGATGAAGGGGGCATTGTGGAGATGGAAGGGGCATTGTGGAGATGAAGGGGCATTGTGGAGATGAAGGGGCATTGTGGAGATGGAAGGGGCATTGTGGAGATGAAGGGGGCATTGTGGAGATGGAAGGGGCATTGTGGAGATGAAGGGGACATTGTGGAGATGAAGGGGACATTGTGGAGATGAGATGAAGGGGACATTGTGGAGATGGAAGGGGCATTGTGGAGATGAAGGGGACATTGTGGAGATGAAGGGGACATTGTGGAGATGAGATGAAGGGGGCATTGTGGAGATGAAGGGGGCATTGTGGAAGGGGCTTTGTGGAGATGGAAGGGGCATTGTGGAGATGAGATGAAGGGGGCATTGTGGAAGGGGCTTTGTGGAGATGAAGGGGGCAATGTGAAGATGAAGGGGGCATTGTGGAAGGGGCAATGTGGATGAGGGGGCCAATGTGGACGGGGGGGCCCCATGGTAATTCTTGCACCAGGGCCTGGTGGCTTCTAGTTACGCCTCTGGGCAGCACTGAAAGAACTTTCATATCACACACACACCATCCAGCATACACATCACAGGGTACCTAACACTGTGCAACAGTAATGGCGTATACACAGCAACAACCTCTGCGTACTTTTAACACAGATGACTACTGTGCAACAGCACTGTTTTGTTTATCATTGCGCTATCACAACCTTCCAGCTCCTAACCTCCCATCCATGGTGGCTTTAACCTCCCATTCACATACCTGGGAACTTTCAAGATGAGCTGACCCTGAGATCGTTGAAATATTAACCCTAAAAGCTTCTCATAATGTAGATTTGATGCGATATGTGCCTGCTTGCTCTATCACAGAGGTGCTCCGGTCCGTGTGCGAGGGACCTTTAACATGTTACAGTTTGGATAACTCACTGCCTGAACACAAATAAGACAAGCAGGACATCTCCCACTGTCTCTCTGGTACTAATGGCACCAGTTTAGAGGCTAAGGAAACATTTAATTGGGGAAATTCATATAGTAGGTGACACAGACCTCTCTCACCCTGAGAATTTGGCCCTTCACCCTGAGATTTGGGTCAAAACCCTGAGAGTTCCTAGGTATGCCCATGTGTTTGTTACCCCTCTGGCACTGAAAGGGTTAAACCAGGGCTCAAAATTTCCACTCGCCAATGGCGAGTGAAAATTTAGCCCTGGCGAGTAGAAATTCAGCTCTGGTGGGTATGATATGTATTGCAGTGGTGAGTAACTTTTCAGGTCTGGCTAGTAGCAAAGGACTTCAAATTTTAAGCCCTGGTTAAACGATGGTGTCGTAGGGCCACCTGTTTCCCTGCTACCTCTCGGGCACTTGTGCTGCTTCTTGAAGAGCTGTGGCCTTTAAGATGTGGGCCGGAGCAGGTAAATGGAGCACATGTGAAAAGCAGGTTATTCCCTGGCCCCTCAAAGTGCAGTGTTCAGACTGGTAAGAGCTTTGGCATGAATGTGAATAAAGGTGGCACTGAAAGGGTTAGGAGGCAGAGGCAGGACTACTACTGCAGCAGAGCCTTGTGATGGGCGATCTTTCAGCATGCTAAATAAAGGGATTACGTTTGATTTGTCGCATTTTAAATCTCGCACGGCTTCACGCCATGTCGTGTACTTTAAAAGACCGTCCTGAGAATCTCGAGCTGCCTATAAGCGCAAGGTTTTCAGGTCGCCTGTTTAAAGGTTGCCAGTTGCGCCATAAGGCTATCTTACTACTCATGTGATTCGGTACTCCTTTTAGTTGCAGATATAAGGGACTCCCATTATGTCCTTGTCCTTAATATGGTCATTAGTGTGATTATAGAGCATTGTTTAGAAGCTGAGTGATTAGAATCCTTACATAGACAACTGACATACTTGTTGCACTACCCTGCCTGCCTGTAGTGTACCCAAGAGCAGTATTATGGAGAACATCGCTGCCCGTCTCTCTGTCCCCCTTCGCTCCTTCTATCCTGGTGCCCATCAGACTGGACATAATATCGTGACGTCCAGTCTGCTTACCGTGGCAACTACATACATGCACAGCCTGATAAAAGAGCAGACATAGAGACAGTTTTCTATGTAAGGACTCTATTCACTCAGCGTCTAAACAATGACCATATTAAGAACAAGGGCGTAATGGGAGTCCCTTATAGCTGCAACTAAAAGGAGTACCGAATCACATGAGTAGTAAGATAGTCATATTGCGCAACGGGAGACCTTTAACCCCTTAGGGACCCTTGACGTACCAGGACCGTCAAGGGTAAATTTGCTCGAAAGACCCTTGACGGTCCTGGTACGTCACGTACTTTTTACTTACAGCGCTCTACCGGGAGCGCTGTAAGTAAAAATAGGGCATGAAATAGACCGCTCCAAGATCGGAGCGATCTCTATCAGGCCTCATAGTGACGCGCCGATACACACAACAGGTCACGTGTACCAGCTCATCAAACTGCCCCTATGCGGACGTTATGGTACGGAAATGTCCCATAACGTCCGGTCCTTAAGGGGTTAAACAGGGGACCGGAGAACCTTGCACTTATAAGCAGCTCGAGATTCTCAGGACGGATTTTTTACCCACAAGACATGTTAGTTATGATATTTAAAATGCAGCAAATCAAAAGGATACCCTAAATAAAATGAGGTGAAAGTTGGGGTGGCGGTGTGTGTAACTCCTGTGAAAATCACCCCCCCCCCTGCTGAATCACCCAATGAGAGCAGTAACTCCCCCTTACTGTTGCCCCTGGGTGTGTTTTGGCAGGCACGAAGTCTTCATTTACATATACAGATTACTAGATTACTATGCCTTTAAAAGGATAAGTCATTGCTACCTCAGTAAAATTCAGTGGGAGGCGTTTGTGGTCCTACAGTCTTGCAAAAAATGATGCCACCTCCTTGACCATGTTATATAGTCCTACATACAGATTAATTCTGCAGAAACACACAGAAGTGATTCATAATGACTGTTTGGATTTTATTGCCAGATTAAGATAATGGGATTTTAGTGTTCTTACCGGTTAAATCTTTTTCATATGGAACACAAGTACTACGGGGGTTGAGTCCCTCCTTTTAGAGGGCAGGACACATCACAAAGAGGGAAGGGGATCTTTAGGAATGGGGGTATTGTATTTTGGAGTCATTAAACATTTTTAAGGTGCTAAAAAAAACAAAAAGAAAAAACTATATTCATTATCCTTATTAATTTCTTACAGTACAGTTTTAGAGAAGCAGAATGTCTTATAACCACCACTATTTTAATTTTTGTGAGAAATCAACACATGTTAACAGGGAACAGGCACATTGCAAGGGGTTTGTGTTGTGGCTCTGTGGAATCCTGCTGAAGTGGGATTATGACATCACAGTGGATTTGTGTTGTGGCTCTGTGGAATCCTGCTGAAGTGGGATTATGACATCACAGTGGATTTGTGTCGTTGCTCTGTGGAATCCTGATGAAGTGGGATTATGACATCACAGTGGATGTGTGATGCAGTTAAACGGAATCCTTAATATAAAGCAGTGCCATGGATCAGTCACAACACATTACTGAGTAGACTACTAGATGAGTACAATGGCTCCTTTAGGACATTCTATAGCGACAGTAATATTGATTTTTCTATTGTTCGTGTCAAAGCCAACGCCTGGATACGGCAAGACCCTTGAGAAAGGGAATGCGATCAACGCCACATTGGAGAACATCTTAGCTTATTTGACGAGTACTGACTTTTACGCTTTGAAAATATTTTTTGTTGTCTTGACAACTGTAGGTGGCTGCTTGTTACTTGCAGCTATAGCATTCTATCTGGTGAAATGTTGTAAAAAGAGGCGTAAGAAAGAACAAGAACAGCCATCTGTAACGATATATATCATCATGCCAGACAATACAGAAGAGGAGGACCCTTCAGCAAAGCAGGAAGCTGATCCTGAAGATCTTGTGAAACCTCCTTTGGCAGATCAGAAGCCAACACCACCCCTTCCAGACACAGATAGTTTGGAGGATTATTCCCATAAAAAAGATCAAGATAATGTGGACTCAGAAACTGAGGATGATTTTTCAGACGCGCAGGAATATCAGAATGACTATGTAGAGATTGATATTCCAGAGGATCCAATAAAAGAGCAGGAACCTCAAAAAGAAAATGTAGTGATTGAAATTCCTGAGGTTCCAGAAAAACAGCACAGCCCTCCATGCCTGAGCACCAATTGTAAGGACTGTATGAGGATCCACAATGCCATAGACTATCACAAAGAATCCGTGACCATGCTCCAAAGGGTTCTCAGTAGACAGCAACATCGTTGAAATCCCCCAGGATGCGGTGTAAAGGAGCAATCAACATTTCCTATGAAAAACACCAGCCCCTGGCCATCATCCATTAAACAACCATGGATATAAAATGCTGACAACATCACAGAAATAAAGATCAACATCAGCTGTGATACATTTGACTTGTTTGAAACATTATTTTGTAAGATCCGAATGACATGGATGGTCCAGACTTAACCCTTTGATCAGGGGCGGACTGTAGTGGAATAAGAGTGTGAGAGTTTTTATTTTTAAACTGGAGCAGTAGCTGGTATTTCGTTCTGTTTGTGGGGGTTTTTTTAACCCTTTTGAATGCTGAGAATAGCACTCACTGGTATAACTGGTACAGACTCATTAGGATTTACCGGGATTTGTCTTATGAGGGCAGAGATGAGGTGTATTAATTCACTGTGTAGTAGTTAAAGTGCTTATTAGGCGGTACATCTGTTTTAACCAGCAATGCATTGTGTACCCTTTTGGCAGTCAAATGGTTAATAACACAAAGATCTCCGGGTGACCCTATTATAAAAATTCCCAGCTATGAATATATGTGTAAAAGGCAGAGCTGATGGAGCTGTTACACACACACACTGTGTTACACAGTTTGGCGATTACAGGGTTACTTCTACATGGTATGAAGCCTGCTATTACTTATGTCATGTCACACATGTAATGGGAACACAGCCATGTAAAACAGAGCTAAACTGCATGCTGTCCTGCACATTACGCAGCAGTCCTTTTCCTACAGTAACAATAAGCGGACCTACACAAAAGTGGGCCACTCTGCAAACGCTTCTGTGTACTTTGAGGACATGTGGCAGCACCAGTGGCGTAACAATAGGGGTCGCAGCGGTCGCACCTGTGACCGGGCCCATCACTCCAGGGTCCTGGCCACCGCCTGTGACCCCCTCGCCCGCAGCAGTCACTTACCTGATCTCCCACTCGGCGCGCCGCTGTAGTAATACAGAGCGCTGGAAGATGACATCATCATGACATCATCTCCCAGCCTCTGCATTACTACAGCAGCGCGCGGGAGCTTCAGTTGCAGGGATCTGTGCCGAAGGAGGCACAGATCTGTAAAGACACTCCGCTAGACCACCAGGGACTGGAGGTAGGGGTATTGTGAAGATGGGGGCATTGTGGAGATGAAGGGGGCATTGTGGAGATGAGATGAAGGGGGCATTGTGGAGATGAAGGGGACATTGTGGAAGGGGGCATTGTGGAGATGAAGGGGACATTGTGGAAGGGGGCATTGTGGAGATGAAGGGGACATTATGGAAGGGGGCATTGTGGAGATGGAAGGGGACATTGTGGAAAGGGGCATTGTGGAGATGGAAGGGGGCATTGTGGAAGGGGGCATTGTGGAGATGGAAGGGGGCATTGTGGAAAGGGGCATTGTGGAGATGGAAGGGGGCATTGTGGAAGAGGGACATTGTGGAGATGAAGGGGGCATTGTGGAGATGGAAGGGGGCATTGTGGAGATGGAAGGGGCACTGTGGAGATGAGATGAAGGGGGCATTGTGGAGATGAAGGGGGCATTGTGGAGATGGAAGGGGCATTGTGGAGATGAAGGGGCATTGTGGAGATGGAAGGGGCATTGTGGAGATGAAGGGGCATTGTGGAGATGGAAGGGGCATTGTGGAGATGAGATGGAAGGGGCTTTGTGGACATGAAGGGGGCATTGTGGAGATGAAGGGGGCATTGTGGAGATGAGATGAAGGGGGCATTGTGGAAGGGGCTTTGTGGAGATGGAAGGGGGCATTGTGGAAAGGGGCATTGTGGAGATGGAAGGGGGCATTGTGGAAGAGGGACATTGTGGAGATGGAAGGGGGCATTGTGGAGATGGAAGGGGGCATTGTGGAGATGGAAGGGGCGTTGTGGAGATGAGATGAAGGGGGCATTGTGGAGATGAAGGGGACATTGTGGAAGGGGGCATTGTGGAGATGAAGGGGGCAATGTGGAGATGGAAGGGGGCAATGTGGAGATGGAAGGGGGCATTGTGGAGATGGAAGGAGCATTGTGGAGATGGAAGGGGCATTGTGGAGATGAGATGAAGGGGGCATTGTGGAGATGAAGGGGGCAATGTGGAGATGAAGGGGGCAATGTGGAGATGGAAGGGGCATTGTGGAGATGAGATGAAGGGGGCATTGTGGAGATGAAGGGGGCAATGTGGAGATGGAAGGGGGCATTGTGGAGATGAGATGAAGGGGGGCATTGTGGAGATGAAGGGGGCAATGTGGAGATGGAAGGGGGCTTTGTGGAGATGGAAGGGGATGGAAGGGGCATTGTGGAGATGAGATGAAGGGGGGCATTGTGGAGATGGAAGGGGGCAATGTGGAGATGGAAGGGGGCATTGTGGAGATGAGATGAAGGGGGGCATTGTGGAGATGGAAGGGGGCAATGTGGAGATGGAAGGGGGCATTGTGGAGATGGAAGGGGGCATTGTGGATATGGAAGGGGCATTGTGGAGATGGAAGGGGCATTGTGGAGATGAGATGAAGGGGGGCATTGTGTAGATGGAAGGGGGCATTGTGTAGATGGAAGGGGGTATTGTGGAGATGGAAGGGGGCATTGTGGATATGGAAGGGGCATTGTGGAGATGGAAGGGGCATTGTGGAGATGAGATGAAGGGGGGCATTGTGGAGATGGAAGGGGGCAATGTGGAGATGGAAGGGGCATTGGGGAGATGAGATGAAGGGGGGCATTGTGGAGATGAAGGGGGCAATGTGTAGATGGAAGGGGGCATTGTGGAGATGGAAGGGGGTATTGTGGAGATGAGATGGAAGGGGGCATTGTGGAGATGGAAGGGGGCAATGTGGAGATGGAAGGGGCATTGTGGAGATGGAAGGGGGCATTGTGGAGATGAGATGAAGGGGCATTGTGGAAGGGGCTTTGTGGACATGAAGGGGGCAATGTGGAGATGAAGGGGGGTATTGTGGAAGGGGCAGTGTGGATGAGGGGGCCAATGTGGACGAGGGGGGCCCCATGGTAATTCTTGCACCAGGGCCCGGTGGCTTCTAGTTACGCCTCTGGGCAGCACTGCAAGAACTTTCATATCACACACACACCATCCAGCATACGCATCACAGGGTACCTAACACTGTGCAACAGTAATGGCGTATACACAGCAACAACCTCTGTGTACTTATAACACAGATGACTACTGTGCAACAGCGCTGTTTTGTTTATCATTGCGCTATCACAACCTTCCAGCTCCTAACCTCCCATCCATGGCGGCTTTACCCTACCATTCACATACCTGTCGTTGAAATATTAACCCTAAAAGCTTCCCATAAAGTAGATTTTATGCGATATGTGCCTGCTTGCTCTAACACAGAGGTGCTCCGGTCCGTGTGCGAGGGACCTTTAACATGTTACAGTTTGGATAACTCACTGCCTGAACACAAACAAGACAAGCAGGGCATCTCCCACTGTCTCTCTGGTACCAATGGCACCAGTTTAGAGGCTAAGGAAATATTTAATTGGGGACATTCATATAGTAGGTGACACAGAACTCTCTCACCCTGAGAATTTGGCCCTTCACCCTGAGATTTGGGTCAAAACCCTGAGTCTCAGGGTAAAACCCTGAGAGTTCCTAGGTATGCCCATGTGTTTGTTACCTCTCTGGCACTGAAAGGGTTAAACCAGGGCTCAAAATTTCCACTAGCCAATGGCGAGTGAAAATTTAGCCCTGGCGAGTAGAAATTCAGCCCTGGTGGGTATGTTATGTATTGCAATGGTGAGTAACTTTTCAGGTCTGGCTAGTAGCAAAGGACTTCCAATTTTAAGCCCTGGTTAAACGATGGTGTCGTAGGGCCACCTGTTTCCCTGCTACCTCTCGGGCACTTGTGCTGCTTCTTGAAGAGCTGTGGCCTTTAAGATGTGGGGGCCGGAGCAGGTAAACGGAGCACATGTGAAAAGCAGGTTGTTCCCTGGCCCCTCAATGTGCAGTGTTCAGACTGGTAAGAGCTTTGGCATGAATGTGAATAATGGTGGCACTGAAAGGGTTAGGAGGCAGAGGCAGGACTACTACTGCAGCAGAGCCTTGTGATGGGCGATCTTTCAGCATGCTAAATAAAGGGATTACGTTTGATTTGTCGCATTTTAAATCTCGCACGGCTTCACGCCATGTCGTGTACTTTAAAAGACCGTCCTGAGAATCTCGAGCTGCCTATAAGCGCAAGGTTTTCAGGTCGCCTGTTTAAAGGGTGCCAGTTGCACCATAAGGCTATCTTACTACTCATGTGATTCGGTACTCCTTTTAGTTGCAGATATAAGGGACTCCCATTATGTCCTTGTCCTTAATATGGTCATTAGTGTGATTACAGCGCATTGTTTAGAAGCTGAGTGATTAGAATTCTTACATAGACAACTGACATACTTGTTGCACTACCCTGCCTGCCTGTAGTGTACCCAAGAGCAGTATTATGGAGAACATCGCTGCCCGTCTCTCTGTCCCCCTCCGCTCCTTCTATCCTGGTGCCCATCAGACTGGACGTAATATTGTGACGTCCAGTCTGCTTACCGTGGCAACTACATACATGCACAGCCTGATAAAAGAGCAGACATAGAGACAGTTTTCTATGTAAGGACTCTATTCACTCAGCGTCTAAACAATGACCATATTAAGAACAAGGGCGTAATGGGAGTCCCTTATAGCTGCAACTAAAAGGAGTACCGAATCACATGAGTAGTAAGATAGTCATATTGCGCAACGGGAGACCTTTAACCCCTTAGGGACCCTTGACGTACCAGGACCGTCAAGGGTAAATTTGCTCGAAAGACCCTTGACGGTCCTGGTACGTCACGTACTTTTTACTTACAGCGCTCTACCGGGAGCGCTGTAAGTAAAAATAGGGCATGAAATAGACCGCTCCAAGATCGGAGCGATCTGTTTCAAGCCCCATAGTGACGCGCCGATACACGTGACAGGTCACGTGTACCGGCTCGTCAAAGTGCCCCTATGCGGACGTTATGGGACGGAAATGTCCCATAACCTCCGGTCCTTAAGGGGTTAAACAGGGGACCGGAGAACCTTGCACTTATAAGCAGCTTGAGATTCTCAGGACGGATTTTTTACCCACAAGACATGTTAGTTATGGTATTTGAAATGCAGCAAATCAAAAGGATACCCTAAATAAAGTGAGGCCAAAGTTGGGGGGGCGGTGTGTGTAACTCCTGTGAAAATCCCCCCCCCTTGCTGAATCACCCAATGAGAGCAATAACTCCCCCTTACTGTTGCCCCTGGGTGTGTTTTGGCAGGCACGAAGTCTTCAGTTACATATACAGATTACTAGATTACTATGCCTTTAAAAGGATAAGTCATTGCGACCTCAGTAAAATTCAGTGGGAGGAGTCTCGGGTCCTACAGTCTTGCAAAAAATGATGCCACCTCCTTGACCATGTTATGTAGTCCTATATACAGATTAATTCTGCGGAAATACACAGAAGTGATTCATAATGACTGTTTGGATTTTATTGCCAGATTAAGATAATGGGATTTTAGTGTTCTTACCGGTTAAATCTTTTTCATATGGAACACAAGTACTACGGGGGTTGAGTCCCTCCTTTTAGAGGGCAGGACACATCACTAAGAGGGAAGGGGATCATTAGGAATGGGGGTATTGTATTTTGGAGTCATTAAACATTTTTAAGGTGCTAAAAAAAACAAAAAGAAAAAACTATATTCATTATCCTTATTAATTTCTTACAGTACAGTTTTAGAGAAGCAGAATGTCTTATAACCACCACTATTTTAATTTTTGTGAGAAATCAACACATGTTAACAGGGAACAGGCACATTGCAAGGGGTTTGTGTTGTGGCTCTGTGGAATCCTGCTGAAGTGGGATTATGACATCACAGTGGATTTGTGTTGTGGCTCTGTGGAATCCTGCTGAAGTGGGATTATGACATCACAGTGGATTTGTGTTGTTGCTCTGTGGAATCCTGATGAAGTGGGATTATGACATCACAGTGGATGTGTGATGCAGTTAAACGGAATCCTTAATATAAGGCAGTGCCAAGGATCAGTCACAACACATTACTGAGTAGACTACTAGATGAGTACAATGGCTCCTTTAGGACATTCTATAGCGACAGTAATATTGATTTTTCTATTGTTCGTGTCAAAGCCAACACCTGGATACGGCAAGACCCTTGAGAAAGGGAATGCGATCAACGCCACATTGGAGAACATCTTAGCTTATTTGAGGAGTACTGACTTTTACGCTTTGAAAATATTTTTTGTTGTCTTGACAACTGTAGGTGGCTGCTTGTTACTTGCAGCTATAGCATTCTATCTGGTGAAATGTTGCAAAAAGAGGCGTAAGAAAGAACAAGAACAGCCATCTGTAACGATATATATCATCATGCCAGAGAATACAGAAGAGGAGGACCCTTCAGCAAAGCAGGAAGCTGATCCTGAAGATCTTGTGAAACCTCCTTTGGCAGATCAGAAGCCAACACCACCCCTTCCAGACACAGATAGTTTGGAGGATTATTCCCATAAAAAGGATCAAGATCATGTGGACTCAGAAAATGAGGATGATTTTTCAGACGCGCAGGAATATCAGAATGACTATGTAGAGATTGATATTCCAGAGGATCCAATAAAAGAGCAGGAACCTCAAAAAGAAAATGTAGTGATTGAAATTCCTGATGTTCCAGAAAAACAGCACAGCCCTCCATGCCTGAGCACCAATTGTAAGGACTGTATGAGGATCCACAATGCCATAGACTATCACAAAGAATCCGTGACCATGCTCCAAAGGGTTCTCAGTAGACAGCAACATCGTTGAAATCCCCCAGGATGCAATGTAAAGGAGCAATCAACATTTCCTATGAAAAACACCAGCCCCTGGCCATCATCCATTAAACAACCATGGATATAAAATGCTGACAACATCACAGAAATAAAGATCAACATCAACTGTGATACATTTGACTTGTTTGAAACATTATTTTGTAAGATCCGAATGACATGGATGGTCCAGACTTAACCCTTTGATCAGGGGCGGACTGTAGTGGAATAAGAGTGTGAGAGTTTTTATTTTTAAACTGGAGCAGTAGCTGGTATTTCATTCTGTTTGTGTGGGGGGGTTTTTTTAACCCTTTTGAATGCTGAGAATAGCACTCACTGGTATAACTGGTACAGACTCATTAGGATTTACCGGGATTTGTCTTATGAGGGCAGAGATGAGGTGTATTAATTCACTGTGTAGTAGTTAAAGTGCTTATTAGGCGGTACATCTGTTTTAACCAGCAATGCATTGTGTACCCTTTTGGCAGTCAAATGGTTAATAACACAAAGATCTCCAGGTGACCCTGTTATAAAAGTTCCCAGCTATGAATATATGTGGAAAAGGCAGAGCTGATGGAGCTGTTACACACACACACTGTGTTACACAGTTTGGCGATTACAGGGTTACTTCTACATGGTATGAAGCTACTATTACTTATGTCATGTCACACATGTAACGGGAACACAGCCATGTAAAACAGAGCTAAACTGCATGCTGTCCTGCACATTACGCAGCAGTCCTTTTCCTACAGTAACAATAAGCGGACCTACACAAAAGTGGGCCACTCTGCAAACGCTTCTGTGTACTGAGGACATGCTGCAGCACCAGTGGCGTAACAATAGGGGTCGCAGCGGTCGCACCTGCGACCGGGCCCATCACTCCAGGGGCCCGGCCACCGCCTGCGACCCCCTCGCCCGCAGCAGTCACTTACCTGATCTCCCACTCGGGGCGCCGCTGTAGTAATACAGAGCGCTGGGAGATGACATCATCATGACATCATCTCCCAGCCTCTGCATTACTACAGCAGCACGCGGGAGCTTCAGTTGCAGGGATCTGTGCCGAAGGAGGCACAGATCTGTAAAGACACTCCGCTAGACCACCAGGGACTGGAGGTAGGGGTATTGTGAAGATGGGGGCATTGTGGAGATGAAGGGGCATTGTGGAGATGAGATGAAGGGGGCATTGTGGAGATGAAGGGGACATTGTGGAAGGGGGCATTGTGGAGATGAAGGAGACATTGTGGAAGGGGGCATTGTGGAGATGGAAGGGGGCATTGTGGAAGGGGGCATTGTGGAGATGGAAGGGGGCATTGCGGAAGAGGGACATTGTGTAGATGGAAGGGGGCATTGTGGAGATGGAAGGGGGCATTGTGGAGATGGAAGGGGCGTTGTGGAGATGAGATGAAGGGGGCATTGTGGAGATGAAGGAGGCATTGTGGAAGGGGCTTTGTGTAGATGAAGGGGTCAATGTGGAGATGGAAGGGGGCAATGTGGAGATGGAAGGAGCATTGTGGAGATGGAAGGGGCATTGTGGAGATGAGATGTAGGGGGCATTGTGGAGATGAAGGGGGCAATGTGGAGATGAAGGGGGCAATGTGGAGATGGAAGGGGGCATTGTGGAGATGGAAGGGGCATTGTGGAGATGAGATGAAGGGGGCATTGTGGAGATGAAGGGGGCAATGTGGAGATGGAAGGGGGCATTGTGGAGATGAGATGAAGGGGGGCATTGTGGAGATGAAGGGGGCAATGTGGAGATGGAAGGGGGCATTGTGGAGATGGAAGGGGATGGAAGGGGCATTGTGGAGATGAGATGAAGGGGGGCATTGTGGAGATGAAGGGGGCAATGTGGAGATGGAAGGGGGCAATGTGGAGATGGAAGGGGGCATTGTGGAGATGAAGGGGGCATTGTGGAGATGGAAGGGGCATTGTGGAGATGAGATGAAGGGGGGCATTGTGGAGATGAAGGGGGCAATGTGTAGATGGAAGGGGGCATTGTGGAGATGGAAGGGGCATTGTGGAGATGAGATGAATGGGGGCATTGTGGAGATGGAAGGGGGCAATGTGGAGATGGAAGGGGGCAATGTGGAGATGGAAGGGGCATTGTGGAGATGGAAGGGGCATTGTGGAGATGAGATGAATGGGGGCATTGTGGAGATGGAAGGGGGCAATGTGGAGATGGAAGGGGCATTGTGGAGATGGAAGGGGCATTGTGGAGATGAGATGAAGTGGGGCATTGTGGAGATGAAGGGGGCAATGTGGAGATGGAAGGGGGCATTGTGGAGATGGAAGGGGGCATTGTGGAGATGAGATGAAGGGGGCTTTGTGGAGATGAGATGAAGGGGGCTTTGTGGACGTGAAGGGGGCATTGTGGAAGGGGCATTGTGGAGATGAAGGGGGCATTGTGGAGATGAAGGGGGCATTGTGGAGATGAGATGAAGGGGGCATTGTGGAGATGAAGGGGACATTGTGGAAGGGGGCATTGTGGAGATGAAGGGGGCAATGTGGAAGGGGGCATTGTGGAGATAGAAGGGGGCATTGTGGAAGGGGGCATTGTGGAGATGGAAGGGGGCATTGCGGAAGAGGGACATTGTGGAGATGGAAGGGGGCATTGTGGAGATGGAAGGGGCGTTGTGGAGATGAGATGAAGGGGGCATTGTGGAGATGAAGGAGGCATTGTGGAAGGGGCTTTGTGGAGATGAAGGGGGCAATGTGGAGATGGAAGGGGGCAATGTGGAGATGGAAGGGGGCATTGTGGAGATGGAAGGAGCATTGTGGAGATGGAAGGGGCATTGTGGAGATGAGATGAAGGGGGCATTGTGGAGATGAAGGGGGCAATGTGGAGATGAAGGGGGCAATGTGGAGATGGAAGGAGGCATTGTGGAGATGGAAGGGGCATTGTGGAGATGAGATGAAGGGGGCATTGTGGAGATGAAGGGGGCAATGTGGAGATGGAAGGGGGCATTGTGGAGATGAGATGAAGGGGGGCATTGTGGAGATGAAGGGGGCAATGTGGAGATGGAAGGGGGCATTGTGGAGATGGAAGGGGATGGAAGGGGCATTGTGGAGATGAGATGAAGGGGGGCATTGTGGAGATGGAAGGGGGCAATGTGGAGATGGAAGGGGGCATTGTGGAGATGAAGGGGGCATTGTGGAGATGGAAGGGGCATTGTGGAGATGAGATGAAGGGGGGCATTGTGGAGATGGAAGGGGGCAATGTGGATATGGAAGGGGGCAATGTGGAGATGGAAGGGGCATTGTGGAGATGGAAGGGGCATTGTGGAGATGAGATGAATGGGGGCATTGTGGAGATGGAAGGGGGCAATGTGGAGATGGAAGGGGCATTGTGGAGATGAAGTGGGGCATTGTGGAGATGAGATGAAGTGGGGCATTGTGGAGATGAAGGGGGCAATGTGGAGATGGAAGGGGGCATTGTGGAGATGGAAGGGGGCATTGTGGAGATGAGATGGAAAGGGCTTTGTGGAGATGAGATGAAGGGGGCTTTGTGGACATGAAGGGGGCATTGTGGAAGGGGCATTGTGGAGATGAAGGGGGCATTGTGGAAGGGGCAATGTGGATGAGGGGGCCAATGTGGACGGGGGGGCCCCATGGTAATTCTTGCACCAGGGCCTGGTGGCTTCTAGTTACACCTCTGGGCAGCACTGAAAGAACTTTCATATCACACACACACCATCCAGCATACGCATCACAGGGTACCTAACACTGTGCAACAGTAATGGCGTATACACAGCAATAACCTCTGCGTACTTTTAATACAGATGACTACTGTGCAAGAGCACTGTTTTGTTTATCATTGCGCTATCACAACCTTCCAGCTCCTAACCTCCCATCCATGGCGGCTTTAACCTCCCATTCACATACCTGTGAACTTTCAAGATGAGCTGACCCTGAGATCGTTGAAATATTAACCCTAAAAGCTTCCCATAATGTAGATTCTATGCGATATGTGCCTGCTTGCTCTAACAAAGAGGTGCTCCGGTCCGTGTGCGAGGGACCTTTATCATGTTACAGTTTGGATAACTCGCTGCCTGAACACAAACAAGACAAGCAGGGCATCTCCCACTGTCTCTCTGGTACCAATGGCACCAGTTTAGAGGCTAAGGAAACATTTAATTGGGGAAATTCATATTGTAGGTGACACAGACCTCTCTCACCCTGAGAATTTGGCCCTTCACCCTGAGATTTGGGTCAAAACCCTGAGTCGCAGGGTAAAACCCTGAGAGTTCCCAGGTATGCCCATGTGTTTGTTACCTCTCTGGCACTGAAAGGGTTAAACCAGGGCTCAAAATTTCCACTCGCCAATGGTGAGTGAAAATTTAGCCCTGGCGAGTAGAAATTCAGCCCTGGTGGGTATGTTATGTATTGCAATGGCGAGTAACTTTTCAGGTCTGGCTAGTAGCAAAGGACTTCAAATTTTAATTATAGAAGTACACGAAGAAAGTCCGCACTCAGATGGATAATGTATAAAATCGTTGCTATTCTTTATTCATTTAAAAGCTTGTGAGACATAAGTCATACAACATATATACCCTCCACAACTTCCTAACGCGTTTCGGACCTACGCGGTCCTTACTCATAGGAACCGTGGCCGGAAACTTAGGGAGTTTAAATAGGCAACAAAGTATCACTCCCACCTCCCGATGCCACGTACACATATAAAACCCGGACTGGATAAAAAACCAATCACCTGTAAAAACAGGATTGGTTAAGCAAAAGGATAGTAATCATGTTGTATATAAATAGAAGATATATAGTCCTGTTCAAATTAGACTAAACTGAAGCAGCCTACGTAGTTTGTTGTCCAGTGTTAACATATTTTGCAATATGGATACAGAGAATGTTGCTATGGATATTCCAGAGGATCAAACTATGAGTTTTTGTTTGAGAGACATGGACGTTGATATTAGAAGAATCATTTCTGAGAGGGTTTTCAACTTACAAATGGACACTGTTTTGCAGGAAGACATCAATGTTAAAGATGTGTTTAAACAAATAGATAAAGCCATGACTAAAGAGGCTTATTTATGGTGGGACATAAATACTTTGGAAAACTATCTTAAAGTCAACAGGATTCCCAGAGGATTAAGGATTAAAAAATTCCCATCTTTTGCAGTTACTGATCCTGCTTTTATAGAAAAATGGAATGCCGAATTAACCTCTTGTTCGTTGAAATTAATTACATTTATTGTTGAATATAAGAAAGAACAACTTACAGTGGTACAGGATGAGATTAAACAATTACAATTACAACTCACCCCACTGTCTAACACTTCAACTTTCAAAGATTTGGATGTTAAATTGAAGAAAAACATTGAGAAATTGGAGTCTTCCATTTCTGAGTTTAAGAGAATTAAATTTCTGAGAGATAAGATGGATTATGATTCACAACAAGTGTATATATGGAGGAACATGGGTTCTAATTATAAAAACAACAAGAGAAGGTCCTCTCTCAGAAATAAAAGAGTGGTGTTTTCAGACCAGGAATGGGAAACATCGGATGGGGATACTGACGAAGGGTTTAAATTGAATCCCCCTGATGCTGGAGATGATAATGGTATCAATGAGGGTACAAAGAAAAAGAAGAAGAAAAGTTCGAAGAAAGGTTCTGGGGTTGATGATTATGATTCCTCAAAAAACGGAGCTCTCAAAGACAATTGGAGGGTAACAAGAGGGACTTTAAAATCAGGCACACCAGGAGAGCAGGGAAGAAACATAGAAGAATCGTAGATGTGGATTTAAGTGCTTCAAATGATGTTATAAATAATACTCTGAGTTCCAATGTTATCAATTTATCCAAAAGAAATTTGAATAGTGATGAGATAAGCCTTTTGTCTAAAGGGCTAAGTTTTTCACCTACCAAACATTTTAGTCTATTCAATACTTTATTAGATGTTAACCGATTTGTTCGCACACTTACATTGAAGAAGTATTACCATCCGGCTACTAGATTAGCTATATCTGGTGGTGATTCTTCTTGTTTTGCTGAGGGGCTTGATGATATGTCCCCTGACATTGATTGGGATTTTTCAAAAGGTCCTACCAGTGAGAGTGGGGACAGATTTTGGTCCTTCAATGAACAATGTGTATTGTTAGATTTGCATACCCTCTCGGGAGTTGGAGTTTCGAAGTGTGACACAGATAGGATTTCTACTCAAACATCATTGAAGTCTAGGTTTTATCCTATACAGTTTAGAGGACCTCATATTGATACTTTTCAGAAATGTATTGAACGTGAATTAACCAAAATATCAGTGGATGTTTCTAAAGAATCCAAACATGGCTACACTAACCTCTCCAAAGCTGAAATGATAGCTTTTAGATCATTGGAGAAAGATGATGGTATCGTCATACGTAATTCAGATAAAGGAGGTAATGTGGTCGTGTTGGATAAAGAAGATTATCGTAATGAGGCTCTTCGTCAATTATTAGATGTGGATACTTACACTGTATTGGATAAAGATCCTACACTTCAATTTCAGAAGCAACTTAAGGATATTGTGGACTTAGGTCTATCCACTGGTTGTTTATTGAATAAAGAAGCGAAATTTGTGTGTGTAGAATATCCGGTCATACCTATTTTCCACTATTTACCTAAGACACACAAATCCTTAATACGTCCAGTTGGTAGACCTATTGTGTCCGGGATAGGTTCCCTTAATGAGAACCTGTCAGATTTGGTAGATCAATACTTACAACCTTTAGTACAGGGACTGCCGACATATTTACGTGATACATCACATGTTCTTCAGATTATGCAGAATGTTAAGTGGACGGCGGATTGTATGTGGCTCACTGTTGATGCAGTATCTTTATATTCCAGCATTCCTCATGATGCTGGGAAGCAGGCAGTGAGTTACTTTCTTGATACAGAGAGCAATTATTCATTGGAGTTGAGATGCTTTTTGATGGAATCCGTGGACTATCTCCTGACACACAATTATTTTTCTTTTGATGGTGTTTTTTATCTACAGAAGCGTGGAGCTGCAATGGGGGCAAAATTTGCCCCTTCTTTTGCCAACCTGTTCGTAGGTTGGTGGGAGCGGCTCCACGTTTTTGGTGATATAAATCCATTTAGACCTTATATTAAACACTTTTATAGGTATATTGACGATTTAATTTTCATTTGGTGTGGCGGGGAACAGAGAATCACGGATTTCGTTCAGTATCTCAACTCCAATGGATGTGGTTTGAAATTCACGTATGTTTCCCATAAAGATACTATTGACTATCTGGATGTAAGTTTGATGGGTGATGTTAATACTGGAGACATACAAGTGAATGTCTTCCGTAAACCTAATGCTGGGAATACACTTTTGTTTGCTAGTAGCTGTCACCCCAGACACCAGATAAACAATATTCCGAGGGGTCAGTTTATTCGATTAAAACGGATCTGTAGCAAACAGGAATTATATTTAGAACAAGCAGATGCACTTAGTCTTAGGTTAGAAGCGAGGGGGTACAAAAGTACCCAAATTAAAAAAGCGAGAGACTCCGTGGACAGTCTTGACCGTGATGTTTTAATTAACAACTCTTTTCGGAAGGGGAAGTATAACAACAAAAATAAAAATAAAAATGATATTTTGCTTGGTAAGAATGCACAATCTCTCACCTTCGTCACAGAATATAGTCAGGAATATAACAAAATTTGTAGTACAGTTCGGAATTTGTTACCTATATTATATGGAGATGTGACTGTTAAAGAAATTCTTGACGGAGGTGTAAGGTTTGCAAGCCGTAGAGCTCCAAGTTTAGGTAGCAGGTTGGCCCCTAGTATGTTCTTTAAGAAGAATCAATCGAAAAACAACTGGTTGTCAGTGAAGGGTTTTTACAGGTGTGGGGGCAGATGCAAATGTTGCAGTTTTGCGAAGGTTACCACATCGTTTGATAGCAACATTACAAAGAAGACGTATAATATAAAAAGTTTTTTGAACTGCAATACTGCAAATGTTATCTATCTCATCACCTGTTCTTTGTGTTTCCAACAATATGTTGGACGAACCACTAGGCGACTGAAAGAAAGAATGCGTGAACATCTTAATGCTATTGAGAGTGGCGATATGAGGTCACCTGTTGCTAGACATTTTTCTTCCCATGGGGTAGGTGTGGAAGCTCTATCTTTTTGTGGTATAGACAAAGTTCCAAAACATCCTAGAGGAGGTAGTCATACTATTGATTTGGATAGACGTGAGATGTTTTGGATTTTTACCCTGGACACAAGAATTCCAAAGGGTATGAATGCAGAATGGGATTTGAGTTTATTTTATTAGAATTTTGTTTTGTCAGTAAAAAGTTCGAGCTTCATTCTATAGACCATTTCCCTATTTTCACATGGTCCAATATTAAGTTTATATGGTGTGTCGCTTTATAGTACAGCTACATGTGGTTGTTTAAAATAAGAATGGAGTTTATTGTTTTGGACCAATGTGAATTAAGAAAAATGGTGTAGAATCCTATGTGTGTCACAGTTTAGTCTAATTTGAACAGGACTATATATCTTCTATTTATATACAACATGATTACTATCCTTTTGCTTAACCAATCCTGTTTTTACAGGTGATTGGTTTTTTATCCAGTCCGGGTTTTATATGTATACGTGGCATCGGGAGGTGGGAGTGATACTTTGTTGCCTATTTAAACTCCCTAAGTTTCCGGCCACGGTTCCTATGAGTAAGGACCGCGTAGGTCCGAAACGCGTTAGGAAGTTGTGGAGGGTATATATGTTGTATGACTTATGTCTCACAAGCTTTTAAATGAATAAAGAATAGCAACGATTTTATACATTATCCATCTGAGTGCGGACTTTCTTCGTGTACTTCTATACTCAAGTTTCAAGGTGTGGGGATCCTTGTCCAGCATCGATGGGGTTAACACTCAAGACTCAAGACTATTCGAAGTTTATATATATTCACAATCTAGGAGAATCGTGGTGAGGGATCATTTGTTTGGATCTACCAGGATTCCGTATGTATGGCTTGGAAGACCCATGGTGAGTGAAATTTTCCCGTGCTGCTGACACCTGTCTATATATATGTATTTATAATTCAGCAATATTGGTGCCTTCATTTAGATATCTGAGCGGTATCGTTCTTTTTCTTCAAATTTTAAGCCCTGGTTAAACGATGGTGTCGTAGGGCCACCTGTTTCCCTGCTACCTCTTGGGCACTTGTGCTGCTTCTTGAAGAGCTATGGCCTTTAAGATGTGGGGGCCGGAGCAGGTAAACGGAGCACATGTGAAAAGCAGGTTGTTCCCTGGCCCCTCAAAGTGCAGTGTTCAGACTGGTAAGAGCTTTGGCATGAATGTGAATAATGGTGGCACTGAAAGGGTTAGGCGGCAGAGGCAGGACTACTACTGCAGCAGAGCCTTGTGATGGGCGATCTTTCAGCATGCTAAATAAAGGGATTACTTCTGATTTGTCGCATTTTAAATCTCATACGGCTTCACGCCATGCCGTGTACTTTAAAAGGCCGTCCTGAGAATCTCGAGCTGCCTATAAGCGCAAGGTTTTCAGGTCACCTGTTTAAAGGTTGCCAGTTGCGCCATAAGGCTATCTTACTACTCATGTGATTCGGTGCTCCTTTTAGTTGCAGATATAAGGGACTCCCATTATGTCCTTGTTCTTAATATGGTCATTAGTGTGATTACAGCGCATTGTTTAGAAGCTGAGTGATTAGAATTCTTACATAGAAAACTGACATACTTGTTGCACTACCCTGCCTGCCTGTAGTGTACCCAAGAGCAGTATTATGGAGCACAGAGCTGCCCGTCTCTCTGTCCCCCTCCGCTCCTTCTATCCTGGTGCCCATCAGACTGGACATAATATCGTGACGTCCAGTCTGCTTACCGTGGCAACTACATACATGCACAGTCGGATAAAAGAGCAGACATAGAGACAGTTTTCTATGTAAGGACTCCATTCACTCAGCGTCTAAACAATGACCATATTAAGAACAAGGGCGTAATGGGAGTCCCTTATAGCTGCAACTAAAAGGAGTACCGAATCACATGAGTAGTAAGATAGTCATATTGCGCAACGGGAGACCTTTAACCCCTTAGGGACCCTTGACGTACCAGGACCGTCAAGGGTAAATTTGCTCGAAAGACCCTTGACGGTCCTGGTACGTCACGTACTTTTTACTTACAGCGCTCTACCGGGAGCGCTGTAAGTAAAAATAGGGCATGAAATAGACCGCTCCAAGATCGGAGCGATCTCTATCAGGCCTCATAGTGACGCGCCGATACACACAACAGGTCACGTGTACCAGCTCGTCAAAGTGCCCCTATGCGGACGTTATGGTACGGAAATGTCCCATAACCTCCGGTCCTTAAGGGGTTAAACAGGGGACCGGAGAACCTTGCAGCTCGAGATTCTCAGGACGGATTTTTTACCCACAAGACATGTTAGTTATGATATTTAAAATGCAGCAAATCAAAAGGATACCCTAAATAAAATGAGGTGAAAGTTGGGGTGGCGGTGTGTGTAACTCCTGTGAAAATCACCCCCCCCTTGCTGAATCACCCAATGAGAGCAGTAACTTCCCCTTACTGTTGCCCCTGGGTGTGTTTTGGCAGGCACGAAGTCTTCATTTACATATACAGATTACTAGATTACTATGCCTTTAAAAGGATAAGTCATTGCTACCTCAGTAAAATTCAGTGGGAGGCGTTTCTGGTCCTACAGTCTTGCAAAAAATGATGCCACCTCCTTGACCATGTTATATAGTCCTACATACAGATTAATTCTGAGGAAACACACAGAAGTGATTCATAATGACTGTTTGGATTTTATTGCCAGATTAAGATAATGGGATTTTAGTGTTCTTACCGGTTAAATCTTTTTCATATGGAACACAAGTACTACGGGGGTTGAGTCCCTCCTTTTAGAGGGCAGGACACATCACAAAGAGGGAAGGGGATCTTTAGGAATGGGGGTATTGTATTTTGGAGTCATTAAACATTTTTAAGGTGCTAAAAAAAACAAAAAGAAAAAACTATATTCATTATCCTTATTAATTTCTTACAGTACAGTTTTAGAGAAGCAGAATGTCTTATAACCACCACTATTTTAATTTTTGTGAGAAATCAACACATGTTAACAGGGAACAGGCACATTGCAAGGGGTTTGTGTTGTGGCTCTGTGGAATCCTGCTGAAGTGGGATTATGACATCACAGTGGATTTGTGTTGTGGCTCTGTGGAATCCTGCTGAAGTGGGATTATGACATCACAGTGGATTTGTGTCGTTGCTCTGTGGAATCCTGATGAAGTGGGATTATGACATCACAGTGGATGTGTGATGCAGTTAAACGGAATCCTTAATATAAAGCAGTGCCATGGATCAGTCACAACACATTACTGAGTAGACTACTAGATGAGTACAATGGCTCCTTTAGGACATTCTATAGCGACAGTAATATTGATTTTTCTATTGTTCGTGTCAAAGCCAACGCCTGGATACGGCAAGACCCTTGAGAAAGGGAATGCGATCAACGCCACATTGGAGAACATCTTAGCTTATTTGACGAGTACTGACTTTTACGCTTTGAAAATATTTTTTGTTGTCTTGACAACTGTAGGTGGCTGCTTGTTACTTGCAGCTATAGCATTCTATCTGGTGAAATGTTGTAAAAAGAGGCGTAAGAAAGAACAAGAACAGCCATCTGTAACGATATATATCATCATGCCAGACAATACAGAAGAGGAGGACCCTTCAGCAAAGCAGGAAGCTGATCCTGAAGATCTTGTGAAACCTCCTTTGGCAGATCAGAAGCCAACACCACCCCTTCCAGACACAGATAGTTTGGAGGATTATTCCCATAAAAAAGATCAAGATAATGTGGACTCAGAAACTGAGGATGATTTTTCAGACGCGCAGGAATATCAGAATGACTATGTAGAGATTGATATTCCAGAGGATCCAATAAAAGAGCAGGAACCTCAAAAAGAAAATGTAGTGATTGAAATTCCTGAGGTTCCAGAAAAACAGCACAGCCCTCCATGCCTGAGCACCAATTGTAAGGACTGTATGAGGATCCACAATGCCATAGACTATCACAAAGAATCCGTGACCATGCTCCAAAGGGTTCTCAGTAGACAGCAACATCGTTGAAATCCCCCAGGATGCGGTGTAAAGGAGCAATCAACATTTCCTATGAAAAACACCAGCCCCTGGCCATCATCCATTAAACAACCATGGATATAAAATGCTGACAACATCACAGAAATAAAGATCAACATCAGCTGTGATACATTTGACTTGTTTGAAACATTATTTTGTAAGATCCGAATGACATGGATGGTCCAGACTTAACCCTTTGATCAGGGGCGGACTGTAGTGGAATAAGAGTGTGAGAGTTTTTATTTTTAAACTGGAGCAGTAGCTGGTATTTCGTTCTGTTTGTGGGGGTTTTTTTAACCCTTTTGAATGCTGAGAATAGCACTCACTGGTATAACTGGTACAGACTCATTAGGATTTACCGGGATTTGTCTTATGAGGGCAGAGATGAGGTGTATTAATTCACTGTGTAGTAGTTAAAGTGCTTATTAGGCGGTACATCTGTTTTAACCAGCAATGCATTGTGTACCCTTTTGGCAGTCAAATGGTTAATAACACAAAGATCTCCGGGTGACCCTATTATAAAAATTCCCAGCTATGAATATATGTGTAAAAGGCAGAGCTGATGGAGCTGTTACACACACACACTGTGTTACACAGTTTGGCGATTACAGGGTTACTTCTACATGGTATGAAGCCTGCTATTACTTATGTCATGTCACACATGTAATGGGAACACAGCCATGTAAAACAGAGCTAAACTGCATGCTGTCCTGCACATTACGCAGCAGTCCTTTTCCTACAGTAACAATAAGCGGACCTACACAAAAGTGGGCCACTCTGCAAACGCTTCTGTGTACTTTGAGGACATGTGGCAGCACCAGTGGCGTAACAATAGGGGTCGCAGCGGTCGCACCTGTGACCGGGCCCATCACTCCAGGGTCCTGGCCACCGCCTGTGACCCCCTCGCCCGCAGCAGTCACTTACCTGATCTCCCACTCGGCGCGCCGCTGTAGTAATACAGAGCGCTGGAAGATGACATCATCATGACATCATCTCCCAGCCTCTGCATTACTACAGCAGCGCGCGGGAGCTTCAGTTGCAGGGATCTGTGCCGAAGGAGGCACAGATCTGTAAAGACACTCCGCTAGACCACCAGGGACTGGAGGTAGGGGTATTGTGAAGATGGGGGCATTGTGGAGATGAAGGGGGCATTGTGGAGATGAGATGAAGGGGGCATTGTGGAGATGAAGGGGACATTGTGGAAGGGGGCATTGTGGAGATGAAGGGGACATTGTGGAAGGGGGCATTGTGGAGATGAAGGGGACATTATGGAAGGGGGCATTGTGGAGATGGAAGGGGACATTGTGGAAAGGGGCATTGTGGAGATGGAAGGGGGCATTGTGGAAGGGGGCATTGTGGAGATGGAAGGGGGCATTGTGGAAAGGGGCATTGTGGAGATGGAAGGGGGCATTGTGGAAGAGGGACATTGTGGAGATGAAGGGGGCATTGTGGAGATGGAAGGGGGCATTGTGGAGATGGAAGGGGCACTGTGGAGATGAGATGAAGGGGGCATTGTGGAGATGAAGGGGGCATTGTGGAGATGGAAGGGGCATTGTGGAGATGAAGGGGCATTGTGGAGATGGAAGGGGCATTGTGGAGATGAAGGGGCATTGTGGAGATGGAAGGGGCATTGTGGAGATGAGATGGAAGGGGCTTTGTGGACATGAAGGGGGCATTGTGGAGATGAAGGGGGCATTGTGGAGATGAGATGAAGGGGGCATTGTGGAAGGGGCTTTGTGGAGATGGAAGGGGGCATTGTGGAAAGGGGCATTGTGGAGATGGAAGGGGGCATTGTGGAAGAGGGACATTGTGGAGATGGAAGGGGGCATTGTGGAGATGGAAGGGGGCATTGTGGAGATGGAAGGGGCGTTGTGGAGATGAGATGAAGGGGGCATTGTGGAGATGAAGGGGACATTGTGGAAGGGGGCATTGTGGAGATGAAGGGGGCAATGTGGAGATGGAAGGGGGCAATGTGGAGATGGAAGGGGGCATTGTGGAGATGGAAGGAGCATTGTGGAGATGGAAGGGGCATTGTGGAGATGAGATGAAGGGGGCATTGTGGAGATGAAGGGGGCAATGTGGAGATGAAGGGGGCAATGTGGAGATGGAAGGGGCATTGTGGAGATGAGATGAAGGGGGCATTGTGGAGATGAAGGGGGCAATGTGGAGATGGAAGGGGGCATTGTGGAGATGAGATGAAGGGGGGCATTGTGGAGATGAAGGGGGCAATGTGGAGATGGAAGGGGGCTTTGTGGAGATGGAAGGGGATGGAAGGGGCATTGTGGAGATGAGATGAAGGGGGGCATTGTGGAGATGGAAGGGGGCAATGTGGAGATGGAAGGGGGCATTGTGGAGATGAGATGAAGGGGGGCATTGTGGAGATGGAAGGGGGCAATGTGGAGATGGAAGGGGGCATTGTGGAGATGGAAGGGGGCATTGTGGATATGGAAGGGGCATTGTGGAGATGGAAGGGGCATTGTGGAGATGAGATGAAGGGGGGCATTGTGTAGATGGAAGGGGGCATTGTGTAGATGGAAGGGGGTATTGTGGAGATGGAAGGGGGCATTGTGGATATGGAAGGGGCATTGTGGAGATGGAAGGGGCATTGTGGAGATGAGATGAAGGGGGGCATTGTGGAGATGGAAGGGGGCAATGTGGAGATGGAAGGGGCATTGGGGAGATGAGATGAAGGGGGGCATTGTGGAGATGAAGGGGGCAATGTGTAGATGGAAGGGGGCATTGTGGAGATGGAAGGGGGTATTGTGGAGATGAGATGGAAGGGGGCATTGTGGAGATGGAAGGGGGCAATGTGGAGATGGAAGGGGCATTGTGGAGATGGAAGGGGGCATTGTGGAGATGAGATGAAGGGGCATTGTGGAAGGGGCTTTGTGGACATGAAGGGGGCAATGTGGAGATGAAGGGGGGTATTGTGGAAGGGGCAGTGTGGATGAGGGGGCCAATGTGGACGAGGGGGGCCCCATGGTAATTCTTGCACCAGGGCCCGGTGGCTTCTAGTTACGCCTCTGGGCAGCACTGCAAGAACTTTCATATCACACACACACCATCCAGCATACGCATCACAGGGTACCTAACACTGTGCAACAGTAATGGCGTATACACAGCAACAACCTCTGTGTACTTATAACACAGATGACTACTGTGCAACAGCGCTGTTTTGTTTATCATTGCGCTATCACAACCTTCCAGCTCCTAACCTCCCATCCATGGCGGCTTTACCCTACCATTCACATACCTGTCGTTGAAATATTAACCCTAAAAGCTTCCCATAAAGTAGATTTTATGCGATATGTGCCTGCTTGCTCTAACACAGAGGTGCTCCGGTCCGTGTGCGAGGGACCTTTAACATGTTACAGTTTGGATAACTCACTGCCTGAACACAAACAAGACAAGCAGGGCATCTCCCACTGTCTCTCTGGTACCAATGGCACCAGTTTAGAGGCTAAGGAAATATTTAATTGGGGACATTCATATAGTAGGTGACACAGAACTCTCTCACCCTGAGAATTTGGCCCTTCACCCTGAGATTTGGGTCAAAACCCTGAGTCTCAGGGTAAAACCCTGAGAGTTCCTAGGTATGCCCATGTGTTTGTTACCTCTCTGGCACTGAAAGGGTTAAACCAGGGCTCAAAATTTCCACTAGCCAATGGCGAGTGAAAATTTAGCCCTGGCGAGTAGAAATTCAGCCCTGGTGGGTATGTTATGTATTGCAATGGTGAGTAACTTTTCAGGTCTGGCTAGTAGCAAAGGACTTCCAATTTTAAGCCCTGGTTAAACGATGGTGTCGTAGGGCCACCTGTTTCCCTGCTACCTCTCGGGCACTTGTGCTGCTTCTTGAAGAGCTGTGGCCTTTAAGATGTGGGGGCCGGAGCAGGTAAACGGAGCACATGTGAAAAGCAGGTTGTTCCCTGGCCCCTCAATGTGCAGTGTTCAGACTGGTAAGAGCTTTGGCATGAATGTGAATAATGGTGGCACTGAAAGGGTTAGGAGGCAGAGGCAGGACTACTACTGCAGCAGAGCCTTGTGATGGGCGATCTTTCAGCATGCTAAATAAAGGGATTACGTTTGATTTGTCGCATTTTAAATCTCGCACGGCTTCACGCCATGTCGTGTACTTTAAAAGACCGTCCTGAGAATCTCGAGCTGCCTATAAGCGCAAGGTTTTCAGGTCGCCTGTTTAAAGGGTGCCAGTTGCACCATAAGGCTATCTTACTACTCATGTGATTCGGTACTCCTTTTAGTTGCAGATATAAGGGACTCCCATTATGTCCTTGTCCTTAATATGGTCATTAGTGTGATTACAGCGCATTGTTTAGAAGCTGAGTGATTAGAATTCTTACATAGACAACTGACATACTTGTTGCACTACCCTGCCTGCCTGTAGTGTACCCAAGAGCAGTATTATGGAGAACATCGCTGCCCGTCTCTCTGTCCCCCTCCGCTCCTTCTATCCTGGTGCCCATCAGACTGGACGTAATATTGTGACGTCCAGTCTGCTTACCGTGGCAACTACATACATGCACAGCCTGATAAAAGAGCAGACATAGAGACAGTTTTCTATGTAAGGACTCTATTCACTCAGCGTCTAAACAATGACCATATTAAGAACAAGGGCGTAATGGGAGTCCCTTATAGCTGCAACTAAAAGGAGTACCGAATCACATGAGTAGTAAGATAGTCATATTGCGCAACGGGAGACCTTTAACCCCTTAGGGACCCTTGACGTACCAGGACCGTCAAGGGTAAATTTGCTCGAAAGACCCTTGACGGTCCTGGTACGTCACGTACTTTTTACTTACAGCGCTCTACCGGGAGCGCTGTAAGTAAAAATAGGGCATGAAATAGACCGCTCCAAGATCGGAGCGATCTGTTTCAAGCCCCATAGTGACGCGCCGATACACGTGACAGGTCACGTGTACCGGCTCGTCAAAGTGCCCCTATGCGGACGTTATGGGACGGAAATGTCCCATAACCTCCGGTCCTTAAGGGGTTAAACAGGGGACCGGAGAACCTTGCACTTATAAGCAGCTTGAGATTCTCAGGACGGATTTTTTACCCACAAGACATGTTAGTTATGGTATTTGAAATGCAGCAAATCAAAAGGATACCCTAAATAAAGTGA
The DNA here is from genome assembly GCA_037306005.1 of Rhinophrynus dorsalis. Classification (NCBI taxonomy): domain Eukaryota; kingdom Metazoa; phylum Chordata; class Amphibia; order Anura; family Rhinophrynidae; genus Rhinophrynus; species Rhinophrynus dorsalis. The sequence continues at coordinate 7,373,289 of CM074720.1, read as the reverse complement.
GGCCAAAGTTGGGGGGGCGGTGTGTGTAACTCCTGTGAAAATCCCCCCCCCTTGCTGAATCACCCAATGAGAGCAATAACTCCCCCTTACTGTTGCCCCTGGGTGTGTTTTGGCAGGCACGAAGTCTTCAGTTACATATACAGATTACTAGATTACTATGCCTTTAAAAGGATAAGTCATTGCGACCTCAGTAAAATTCAGTGGGAGGAGTCTCGGGTCCTACAGTCTTGCAAAAAATGATGCCACCTCCTTGACCATGTTATGTAGTCCTATATACAGATTAATTCTGCGGAAATACACAGAAGTGATTCATAATGACTGTTTGGATTTTATTGCCAGATTAAGATAATGGGATTTTAGTGTTCTTACCGGTTAAATCTTTTTCATATGGAACACAAGTACTACGGGGGTTGAGTCCCTCCTTTTAGAGGGCAGGACACATCACTAAGAGGGAAGGGGATCATTAGGAATGGGGGTATTGTATTTTGGAGTCATTAAACATTTTTAAGGTGCTAAAAAAAACAAAAAGAAAAAACTATATTCATTATCCTTATTAATTTCTTACAGTACAGTTTTAGAGAAGCAGAATGTCTTATAACCACCACTATTTTAATTTTTGTGAGAAATCAACACATGTTAACAGGGAACAGGCACATTGCAAGGGGTTTGTGTTGTGGCTCTGTGGAATCCTGCTGAAGTGGGATTATGACATCACAGTGGATTTGTGTTGTGGCTCTGTGGAATCCTGCTGAAGTGGGATTATGACATCACAGTGGATTTGTGTTGTTGCTCTGTGGAATCCTGATGAAGTGGGATTATGACATCACAGTGGATGTGTGATGCAGTTAAACGGAATCCTTAATATAAGGCAGTGCCAAGGATCAGTCACAACACATTACTGAGTAGACTACTAGATGAGTACAATGGCTCCTTTAGGACATTCTATAGCGACAGTAATATTGATTTTTCTATTGTTCGTGTCAAAGCCAACACCTGGATACGGCAAGACCCTTGAGAAAGGGAATGCGATCAACGCCACATTGGAGAACATCTTAGCTTATTTGAGGAGTACTGACTTTTACGCTTTGAAAATATTTTTTGTTGTCTTGACAACTGTAGGTGGCTGCTTGTTACTTGCAGCTATAGCATTCTATCTGGTGAAATGTTGCAAAAAGAGGCGTAAGAAAGAACAAGAACAGCCATCTGTAACGATATATATCATCATGCCAGAGAATACAGAAGAGGAGGACCCTTCAGCAAAGCAGGAAGCTGATCCTGAAGATCTTGTGAAACCTCCTTTGGCAGATCAGAAGCCAACACCACCCCTTCCAGACACAGATAGTTTGGAGGATTATTCCCATAAAAAGGATCAAGATCATGTGGACTCAGAAAATGAGGATGATTTTTCAGACGCGCAGGAATATCAGAATGACTATGTAGAGATTGATATTCCAGAGGATCCAATAAAAGAGCAGGAACCTCAAAAAGAAAATGTAGTGATTGAAATTCCTGATGTTCCAGAAAAACAGCACAGCCCTCCATGCCTGAGCACCAATTGTAAGGACTGTATGAGGATCCACAATGCCATAGACTATCACAAAGAATCCGTGACCATGCTCCAAAGGGTTCTCAGTAGACAGCAACATCGTTGAAATCCCCCAGGATGCAATGTAAAGGAGCAATCAACATTTCCTATGAAAAACACCAGCCCCTGGCCATCATCCATTAAACAACCATGGATATAAAATGCTGACAACATCACAGAAATAAAGATCAACATCAACTGTGATACATTTGACTTGTTTGAAACATTATTTTGTAAGATCCGAATGACATGGATGGTCCAGACTTAACCCTTTGATCAGGGGCGGACTGTAGTGGAATAAGAGTGTGAGAGTTTTTATTTTTAAACTGGAGCAGTAGCTGGTATTTCATTCTGTTTGTGTGGGGGGGTTTTTTTAACCCTTTTGAATGCTGAGAATAGCACTCACTGGTATAACTGGTACAGACTCATTAGGATTTACCGGGATTTGTCTTATGAGGGCAGAGATGAGGTGTATTAATTCACTGTGTAGTAGTTAAAGTGCTTATTAGGCGGTACATCTGTTTTAACCAGCAATGCATTGTGTACCCTTTTGGCAGTCAAATGGTTAATAACACAAAGATCTCCAGGTGACCCTGTTATAAAAGTTCCCAGCTATGAATATATGTGGAAAAGGCAGAGCTGATGGAGCTGTTACACACACACACTGTGTTACACAGTTTGGCGATTACAGGGTTACTTCTACATGGTATGAAGCTACTATTACTTATGTCATGTCACACATGTAACGGGAACACAGCCATGTAAAACAGAGCTAAACTGCATGCTGTCCTGCACATTACGCAGCAGTCCTTTTCCTACAGTAACAATAAGCGGACCTACACAAAAGTGGGCCACTCTGCAAACGCTTCTGTGTACTGAGGACATGCTGCAGCACCAGTGGCGTAACAATAGGGGTCGCAGCGGTCGCACCTGCGACCGGGCCCATCACTCCAGGGGCCCGGCCACCGCCTGCGACCCCCTCGCCCGCAGCAGTCACTTACCTGATCTCCCACTCGGGGCGCCGCTGTAGTAATACAGAGCGCTGGGAGATGACATCATCATGACATCATCTCCCAGCCTCTGCATTACTACAGCAGCACGCGGGAGCTTCAGTTGCAGGGATCTGTGCCGAAGGAGGCACAGATCTGTAAAGACACTCCGCTAGACCACCAGGGACTGGAGGTAGGGGTATTGTGAAGATGGGGGCATTGTGGAGATGAAGGGGCATTGTGGAGATGAGATGAAGGGGGCATTGTGGAGATGAAGGGGACATTGTGGAAGGGGGCATTGTGGAGATGAAGGAGACATTGTGGAAGGGGGCATTGTGGAGATGGAAGGGGGCATTGTGGAAGGGGGCATTGTGGAGATGGAAGGGGGCATTGCGGAAGAGGGACATTGTGTAGATGGAAGGGGGCATTGTGGAGATGGAAGGGGGCATTGTGGAGATGGAAGGGGCGTTGTGGAGATGAGATGAAGGGGGCATTGTGGAGATGAAGGAGGCATTGTGGAAGGGGCTTTGTGTAGATGAAGGGGTCAATGTGGAGATGGAAGGGGGCAATGTGGAGATGGAAGGAGCATTGTGGAGATGGAAGGGGCATTGTGGAGATGAGATGTAGGGGGCATTGTGGAGATGAAGGGGGCAATGTGGAGATGAAGGGGGCAATGTGGAGATGGAAGGGGGCATTGTGGAGATGGAAGGGGCATTGTGGAGATGAGATGAAGGGGGCATTGTGGAGATGAAGGGGGCAATGTGGAGATGGAAGGGGGCATTGTGGAGATGAGATGAAGGGGGGCATTGTGGAGATGAAGGGGGCAATGTGGAGATGGAAGGGGGCATTGTGGAGATGGAAGGGGATGGAAGGGGCATTGTGGAGATGAGATGAAGGGGGGCATTGTGGAGATGAAGGGGGCAATGTGGAGATGGAAGGGGGCAATGTGGAGATGGAAGGGGGCATTGTGGAGATGAAGGGGGCATTGTGGAGATGGAAGGGGCATTGTGGAGATGAGATGAAGGGGGGCATTGTGGAGATGAAGGGGGCAATGTGTAGATGGAAGGGGGCATTGTGGAGATGGAAGGGGCATTGTGGAGATGAGATGAATGGGGGCATTGTGGAGATGGAAGGGGGCAATGTGGAGATGGAAGGGGGCAATGTGGAGATGGAAGGGGCATTGTGGAGATGGAAGGGGCATTGTGGAGATGAGATGAATGGGGGCATTGTGGAGATGGAAGGGGGCAATGTGGAGATGGAAGGGGCATTGTGGAGATGGAAGGGGCATTGTGGAGATGAGATGAAGTGGGGCATTGTGGAGATGAAGGGGGCAATGTGGAGATGGAAGGGGGCATTGTGGAGATGGAAGGGGGCATTGTGGAGATGAGATGAAGGGGGCTTTGTGGAGATGAGATGAAGGGGGCTTTGTGGACGTGAAGGGGGCATTGTGGAAGGGGCATTGTGGAGATGAAGGGGGCATTGTGGAGATGAAGGGGGCATTGTGGAGATGAGATGAAGGGGGCATTGTGGAGATGAAGGGGACATTGTGGAAGGGGGCATTGTGGAGATGAAGGGGGCAATGTGGAAGGGGGCATTGTGGAGATAGAAGGGGGCATTGTGGAAGGGGGCATTGTGGAGATGGAAGGGGGCATTGCGGAAGAGGGACATTGTGGAGATGGAAGGGGGCATTGTGGAGATGGAAGGGGCGTTGTGGAGATGAGATGAAGGGGGCATTGTGGAGATGAAGGAGGCATTGTGGAAGGGGCTTTGTGGAGATGAAGGGGGCAATGTGGAGATGGAAGGGGGCAATGTGGAGATGGAAGGGGGCATTGTGGAGATGGAAGGAGCATTGTGGAGATGGAAGGGGCATTGTGGAGATGAGATGAAGGGGGCATTGTGGAGATGAAGGGGGCAATGTGGAGATGAAGGGGGCAATGTGGAGATGGAAGGAGGCATTGTGGAGATGGAAGGGGCATTGTGGAGATGAGATGAAGGGGGCATTGTGGAGATGAAGGGGGCAATGTGGAGATGGAAGGGGGCATTGTGGAGATGAGATGAAGGGGGGCATTGTGGAGATGAAGGGGGCAATGTGGAGATGGAAGGGGGCATTGTGGAGATGGAAGGGGATGGAAGGGGCATTGTGGAGATGAGATGAAGGGGGGCATTGTGGAGATGGAAGGGGGCAATGTGGAGATGGAAGGGGGCATTGTGGAGATGAAGGGGGCATTGTGGAGATGGAAGGGGCATTGTGGAGATGAGATGAAGGGGGGCATTGTGGAGATGGAAGGGGGCAATGTGGATATGGAAGGGGGCAATGTGGAGATGGAAGGGGCATTGTGGAGATGGAAGGGGCATTGTGGAGATGAGATGAATGGGGGCATTGTGGAGATGGAAGGGGGCAATGTGGAGATGGAAGGGGCATTGTGGAGATGAAGTGGGGCATTGTGGAGATGAGATGAAGTGGGGCATTGTGGAGATGAAGGGGGCAATGTGGAGATGGAAGGGGGCATTGTGGAGATGGAAGGGGGCATTGTGGAGATGAGATGGAAAGGGCTTTGTGGAGATGAGATGAAGGGGGCTTTGTGGACATGAAGGGGGCATTGTGGAAGGGGCATTGTGGAGATGAAGGGGGCATTGTGGAAGGGGCAATGTGGATGAGGGGGCCAATGTGGACGGGGGGGCCCCATGGTAATTCTTGCACCAGGGCCTGGTGGCTTCTAGTTACACCTCTGGGCAGCACTGAAAGAACTTTCATATCACACACACACCATCCAGCATACGCATCACAGGGTACCTAACACTGTGCAACAGTAATGGCGTATACACAGCAATAACCTCTGCGTACTTTTAATACAGATGACTACTGTGCAAGAGCACTGTTTTGTTTATCATTGCGCTATCACAACCTTCCAGCTCCTAACCTCCCATCCATGGCGGCTTTAACCTCCCATTCACATACCTGTGAACTTTCAAGATGAGCTGACCCTGAGATCGTTGAAATATTAACCCTAAAAGCTTCCCATAATGTAGATTCTATGCGATATGTGCCTGCTTGCTCTAACAAAGAGGTGCTCCGGTCCGTGTGCGAGGGACCTTTATCATGTTACAGTTTGGATAACTCGCTGCCTGAACACAAACAAGACAAGCAGGGCATCTCCCACTGTCTCTCTGGTACCAATGGCACCAGTTTAGAGGCTAAGGAAACATTTAATTGGGGAAATTCATATTGTAGGTGACACAGACCTCTCTCACCCTGAGAATTTGGCCCTTCACCCTGAGATTTGGGTCAAAACCCTGAGTCGCAGGGTAAAACCCTGAGAGTTCCCAGGTATGCCCATGTGTTTGTTACCTCTCTGGCACTGAAAGGGTTAAACCAGGGCTCAAAATTTCCACTCGCCAATGGTGAGTGAAAATTTAGCCCTGGCGAGTAGAAATTCAGCCCTGGTGGGTATGTTATGTATTGCAATGGCGAGTAACTTTTCAGGTCTGGCTAGTAGCAAAGGACTTCAAATTTTAATTATAGAAGTACACGAAGAAAGTCCGCACTCAGATGGATAATGTATAAAATCGTTGCTATTCTTTATTCATTTAAAAGCTTGTGAGACATAAGTCATACAACATATATACCCTCCACAACTTCCTAACGCGTTTCGGACCTACGCGGTCCTTACTCATAGGAACCGTGGCCGGAAACTTAGGGAGTTTAAATAGGCAACAAAGTATCACTCCCACCTCCCGATGCCACGTACACATATAAAACCCGGACTGGATAAAAAACCAATCACCTGTAAAAACAGGATTGGTTAAGCAAAAGGATAGTAATCATGTTGTATATAAATAGAAGATATATAGTCCTGTTCAAATTAGACTAAACTGAAGCAGCCTACGTAGTTTGTTGTCCAGTGTTAACATATTTTGCAATATGGATACAGAGAATGTTGCTATGGATATTCCAGAGGATCAAACTATGAGTTTTTGTTTGAGAGACATGGACGTTGATATTAGAAGAATCATTTCTGAGAGGGTTTTCAACTTACAAATGGACACTGTTTTGCAGGAAGACATCAATGTTAAAGATGTGTTTAAACAAATAGATAAAGCCATGACTAAAGAGGCTTATTTATGGTGGGACATAAATACTTTGGAAAACTATCTTAAAGTCAACAGGATTCCCAGAGGATTAAGGATTAAAAAATTCCCATCTTTTGCAGTTACTGATCCTGCTTTTATAGAAAAATGGAATGCCGAATTAACCTCTTGTTCGTTGAAATTAATTACATTTATTGTTGAATATAAGAAAGAACAACTTACAGTGGTACAGGATGAGATTAAACAATTACAATTACAACTCACCCCACTGTCTAACACTTCAACTTTCAAAGATTTGGATGTTAAATTGAAGAAAAACATTGAGAAATTGGAGTCTTCCATTTCTGAGTTTAAGAGAATTAAATTTCTGAGAGATAAGATGGATTATGATTCACAACAAGTGTATATATGGAGGAACATGGGTTCTAATTATAAAAACAACAAGAGAAGGTCCTCTCTCAGAAATAAAAGAGTGGTGTTTTCAGACCAGGAATGGGAAACATCGGATGGGGATACTGACGAAGGGTTTAAATTGAATCCCCCTGATGCTGGAGATGATAATGGTATCAATGAGGGTACAAAGAAAAAGAAGAAGAAAAGTTCGAAGAAAGGTTCTGGGGTTGATGATTATGATTCCTCAAAAAACGGAGCTCTCAAAGACAATTGGAGGGTAACAAGAGGGACTTTAAAATCAGGCACACCAGGAGAGCAGGGAAGAAACATAGAAGAATCGTAGATGTGGATTTAAGTGCTTCAAATGATGTTATAAATAATACTCTGAGTTCCAATGTTATCAATTTATCCAAAAGAAATTTGAATAGTGATGAGATAAGCCTTTTGTCTAAAGGGCTAAGTTTTTCACCTACCAAACATTTTAGTCTATTCAATACTTTATTAGATGTTAACCGATTTGTTCGCACACTTACATTGAAGAAGTATTACCATCCGGCTACTAGATTAGCTATATCTGGTGGTGATTCTTCTTGTTTTGCTGAGGGGCTTGATGATATGTCCCCTGACATTGATTGGGATTTTTCAAAAGGTCCTACCAGTGAGAGTGGGGACAGATTTTGGTCCTTCAATGAACAATGTGTATTGTTAGATTTGCATACCCTCTCGGGAGTTGGAGTTTCGAAGTGTGACACAGATAGGATTTCTACTCAAACATCATTGAAGTCTAGGTTTTATCCTATACAGTTTAGAGGACCTCATATTGATACTTTTCAGAAATGTATTGAACGTGAATTAACCAAAATATCAGTGGATGTTTCTAAAGAATCCAAACATGGCTACACTAACCTCTCCAAAGCTGAAATGATAGCTTTTAGATCATTGGAGAAAGATGATGGTATCGTCATACGTAATTCAGATAAAGGAGGTAATGTGGTCGTGTTGGATAAAGAAGATTATCGTAATGAGGCTCTTCGTCAATTATTAGATGTGGATACTTACACTGTATTGGATAAAGATCCTACACTTCAATTTCAGAAGCAACTTAAGGATATTGTGGACTTAGGTCTATCCACTGGTTGTTTATTGAATAAAGAAGCGAAATTTGTGTGTGTAGAATATCCGGTCATACCTATTTTCCACTATTTACCTAAGACACACAAATCCTTAATACGTCCAGTTGGTAGACCTATTGTGTCCGGGATAGGTTCCCTTAATGAGAACCTGTCAGATTTGGTAGATCAATACTTACAACCTTTAGTACAGGGACTGCCGACATATTTACGTGATACATCACATGTTCTTCAGATTATGCAGAATGTTAAGTGGACGGCGGATTGTATGTGGCTCACTGTTGATGCAGTATCTTTATATTCCAGCATTCCTCATGATGCTGGGAAGCAGGCAGTGAGTTACTTTCTTGATACAGAGAGCAATTATTCATTGGAGTTGAGATGCTTTTTGATGGAATCCGTGGACTATCTCCTGACACACAATTATTTTTCTTTTGATGGTGTTTTTTATCTACAGAAGCGTGGAGCTGCAATGGGGGCAAAATTTGCCCCTTCTTTTGCCAACCTGTTCGTAGGTTGGTGGGAGCGGCTCCACGTTTTTGGTGATATAAATCCATTTAGACCTTATATTAAACACTTTTATAGGTATATTGACGATTTAATTTTCATTTGGTGTGGCGGGGAACAGAGAATCACGGATTTCGTTCAGTATCTCAACTCCAATGGATGTGGTTTGAAATTCACGTATGTTTCCCATAAAGATACTATTGACTATCTGGATGTAAGTTTGATGGGTGATGTTAATACTGGAGACATACAAGTGAATGTCTTCCGTAAACCTAATGCTGGGAATACACTTTTGTTTGCTAGTAGCTGTCACCCCAGACACCAGATAAACAATATTCCGAGGGGTCAGTTTATTCGATTAAAACGGATCTGTAGCAAACAGGAATTATATTTAGAACAAGCAGATGCACTTAGTCTTAGGTTAGAAGCGAGGGGGTACAAAAGTACCCAAATTAAAAAAGCGAGAGACTCCGTGGACAGTCTTGACCGTGATGTTTTAATTAACAACTCTTTTCGGAAGGGGAAGTATAACAACAAAAATAAAAATAAAAATGATATTTTGCTTGGTAAGAATGCACAATCTCTCACCTTCGTCACAGAATATAGTCAGGAATATAACAAAATTTGTAGTACAGTTCGGAATTTGTTACCTATATTATATGGAGATGTGACTGTTAAAGAAATTCTTGACGGAGGTGTAAGGTTTGCAAGCCGTAGAGCTCCAAGTTTAGGTAGCAGGTTGGCCCCTAGTATGTTCTTTAAGAAGAATCAATCGAAAAACAACTGGTTGTCAGTGAAGGGTTTTTACAGGTGTGGGGGCAGATGCAAATGTTGCAGTTTTGCGAAGGTTACCACATCGTTTGATAGCAACATTACAAAGAAGACGTATAATATAAAAAGTTTTTTGAACTGCAATACTGCAAATGTTATCTATCTCATCACCTGTTCTTTGTGTTTCCAACAATATGTTGGACGAACCACTAGGCGACTGAAAGAAAGAATGCGTGAACATCTTAATGCTATTGAGAGTGGCGATATGAGGTCACCTGTTGCTAGACATTTTTCTTCCCATGGGGTAGGTGTGGAAGCTCTATCTTTTTGTGGTATAGACAAAGTTCCAAAACATCCTAGAGGAGGTAGTCATACTATTGATTTGGATAGACGTGAGATGTTTTGGATTTTTACCCTGGACACAAGAATTCCAAAGGGTATGAATGCAGAATGGGATTTGAGTTTATTTTATTAGAATTTTGTTTTGTCAGTAAAAAGTTCGAGCTTCATTCTATAGACCATTTCCCTATTTTCACATGGTCCAATATTAAGTTTATATGGTGTGTCGCTTTATAGTACAGCTACATGTGGTTGTTTAAAATAAGAATGGAGTTTATTGTTTTGGACCAATGTGAATTAAGAAAAATGGTGTAGAATCCTATGTGTGTCACAGTTTAGTCTAATTTGAACAGGACTATATATCTTCTATTTATATACAACATGATTACTATCCTTTTGCTTAACCAATCCTGTTTTTACAGGTGATTGGTTTTTTATCCAGTCCGGGTTTTATATGTATACGTGGCATCGGGAGGTGGGAGTGATACTTTGTTGCCTATTTAAACTCCCTAAGTTTCCGGCCACGGTTCCTATGAGTAAGGACCGCGTAGGTCCGAAACGCGTTAGGAAGTTGTGGAGGGTATATATGTTGTATGACTTATGTCTCACAAGCTTTTAAATGAATAAAGAATAGCAACGATTTTATACATTATCCATCTGAGTGCGGACTTTCTTCGTGTACTTCTATACTCAAGTTTCAAGGTGTGGGGATCCTTGTCCAGCATCGATGGGGTTAACACTCAAGACTCAAGACTATTCGAAGTTTATATATATTCACAATCTAGGAGAATCGTGGTGAGGGATCATTTGTTTGGATCTACCAGGATTCCGTATGTATGGCTTGGAAGACCCATGGTGAGTGAAATTTTCCCGTGCTGCTGACACCTGTCTATATATATGTATTTATAATTCAGCAATATTGGTGCCTTCATTTAGATATCTGAGCGGTATCGTTCTTTTTCTTCAAATTTTAAGCCCTGGTTAAACGATGGTGTCGTAGGGCCACCTGTTTCCCTGCTACCTCTTGGGCACTTGTGCTGCTTCTTGAAGAGCTATGGCCTTTAAGATGTGGGGGCCGGAGCAGGTAAACGGAGCACATGTGAAAAGCAGGTTGTTCCCTGGCCCCTCAAAGTGCAGTGTTCAGACTGGTAAGAGCTTTGGCATGAATGTGAATAATGGTGGCACTGAAAGGGTTAGGCGGCAGAGGCAGGACTACTACTGCAGCAGAGCCTTGTGATGGGCGATCTTTCAGCATGCTAAATAAAGGGATTACTTCTGATTTGTCGCATTTTAAATCTCATACGGCTTCACGCCATGCCGTGTACTTTAAAAGGCCGTCCTGAGAATCTCGAGCTGCCTATAAGCGCAAGGTTTTCAGGTCACCTGTTTAAAGGTTGCCAGTTGCGCCATAAGGCTATCTTACTACTCATGTGATTCGGTGCTCCTTTTAGTTGCAGATATAAGGGACTCCCATTATGTCCTTGTTCTTAATATGGTCATTAGTGTGATTACAGCGCATTGTTTAGAAGCTGAGTGATTAGAATTCTTACATAGAAAACTGACATACTTGTTGCACTACCCTGCCTGCCTGTAGTGTACCCAAGAGCAGTATTATGGAGCACAGAGCTGCCCGTCTCTCTGTCCCCCTCCGCTCCTTCTATCCTGGTGCCCATCAGACTGGACATAATATCGTGACGTCCAGTCTGCTTACCGTGGCAACTACATACATGCACAGTCGGATAAAAGAGCAGACATAGAGACAGTTTTCTATGTAAGGACTCCATTCACTCAGCGTCTAAACAATGACCATATTAAGAACAAGGGCGTAATGGGAGTCCCTTATAGCTGCAACTAAAAGGAGTACCGAATCACATGAGTAGTAAGATAGTCATATTGCGCAACGGGAGACCTTTAACCCCTTAGGGACCCTTGACGTACCAGGACCGTCAAGGGTAAATTTGCTCGAAAGACCCTTGACGGTCCTGGTACGTCACGTACTTTTTACTTACAGCGCTCTACCGGGAGCGCTGTAAGTAAAAATAGGGCATGAAATAGACCGCTCCAAGATCGGAGCGATCTCTATCAGGCCTCATAGTGACGCGCCGATACACACAACAGGTCACGTGTACCAGCTCGTCAAAGTGCCCCTATGCGGACGTTATGGTACGGAAATGTCCCATAACCTCCGGTCCTTAAGGGGTTAAACAGGGGACCGGAGAACCTTGCAGCTCGAGATTCTCAGGACGGATTTTTTACCCACAAGACATGTTAGTTATGATATTTAAAATGCAGCAAATCAAAAGGATACCCTAAATAAAATGAGGTGAAAGTTGGGGTGGCGGTGTGTGTAACTCCTGTGAAAATCACCCCCCCCCTGCTGAATCACCCAATGAGAGCAGTAACTCCCCCTTACTGTTGCCCCTGGGTGTGTTTTGGCAGGCACGAAGTCTTCATTTACATATACAGATTACTAGATTACTATGCCTTTAAAAGGATAAGTCATTGCTACCTCAGTAAAATTCAGTGGGAGGCGTTTCTGGTCCTACAGTCTTGCAAAAAATGATGCCACCTCCTTGACCATGTTATATAGTCCTACATACAGATTAATTCTGCAGAAACACACAGAAGTGATTCATAATGACTGTTTGGATTTTATTGCCAGATTAAGATAATGGGATTTTAGTGTTCTTACCGGTTAAATCTTTTTCATATGGAACACAAGTACTACGGGGGTTGAGTCCCTCCTTTTAGAGGGCAGGACACATCACAAAGAGGGAAGGGGATCTTTAGGAATGGGGGTATTGTATTTTGGAGTCATTAAACATTTTTAAGGTGCTAAAAAAACAAAAAGAAAAAACTATATTCATTATCCTTATTAATTTCTTACAGTACAGTTTTAGAGAAGCAGAATGTCTTATAACCACCACTATTTTAATTTTTGTGAGAAATCAACACATGTTAACAGGGAACAGGCACATTGCAAGGGGTTTGGGTTGTGGCTCTGTGGAATCCTGCTGAAGTGGGATTATGACATCACAGTGGATTTGTGTTGTGGCTCTGTGGAATCCTGCTGAAGTGGGATTATGACATCACAGTGGATTTGTGTCGTTGCTCTGTGGAATCCTGATGAAGTGGGATTATGACATCACAGTGGATGTGTGATGCAGTTAAACGGAATCCTTAATATAAGGCAGTGCCAAGGATCAGTCACAACACATTACTGAGTAGACTACTAGATGAGTACAATGGCTCCTTTAGGACATTCTATAGCGACAGTAATATTGATTTTTCTATTGTTCGTGTCAAAGCCAACGCCTGGATACGGCAAGACCCTTGAGAAAGGGAATGCGATCAACGCCACATTGGAGAACATCTTAGCTTATTTGACGAGTACTGACTTTTACGCTTTGAAAATATTTTTTGTTGTCTTGACAACTGTAGGTGGCTGCTTGTTACTTGCAGCTATAGCATTCTATCTGGTGAAATGTTGTAAAAAGAGGCGTAAGAAAGAACAAGAACAGCCATCTGTAACGATATATATCATCATGCCAGAGAATACAGAAGAGGAGGACCCTTCAGCAAAGCAGGAAGCTGATCCTGAAGATCTTGTGAAACCTCCTTTGGCAGATCAGAAGCCAACACCACCCCTTCCAGACACAGATAGTTTGGAGGATTATTCCCATAAAAAAGATCAAGATCATGTGGACTCAGAAACTGAGGATGATTTTTCAGATGCGCAGGAATATCAGAATGACTATGTAGAGATTGATATTCCAGAGGATCCAATAAAAGAGCAGGAACCTCAAAAAGAAAATGTAGTGATTGAAATTCCTGAGGTTCCAGAAAAACAGCACAGCCCTCCATGCCTGAGCACCAATTGTAAGGACTGTATGAGGATCCACAATGCCATAGACTATCACAAAGAATCCGTGACCATGCTCCAAAGGGTTCTCAGTAGACAGCAACATCGTTGAAATCCCCCAGGATGCGGTGTAAAGGAGCAATCAACATTTCCTATGAAAAACACCAGCCCCTGGCCATCATCCATTAAACAACCATGGATATAAAATGCTGACAACATCACAGAAATAAAGATCAACATCAGCTGTGATACATTTGACTTGTTTGAAACATTATTTTGTAAGATCCGAATGACATGGATGGTCCAGACTTAACCCTTTGATCAGGGGCGGACTGTAGTGGAATAAGAGTGTGAGAGTTTTTATTTTTAAACTGGAGCAGTAGCTGGTATTTCGTTCTGTTTGTGTGGGTTTTTTTAACCCTTTTGAATGCTGAGAATAGCACTCACTGGTATAACTGGTACAGACTCATTAGGATTTACCGGGATTTGTCTTATGAGGGCAGAGATGAGGTGTATTAATTCACTGTGTAGTAGTTAAAGTGCTTATTAGGCGGTACATCTGTTTTAACCAGCAATGCATTGTGTACCCTTTTGGCAGTCAAATGGTTAATAACACAAAGATCTCCGGGTGACCCTGTTATAAAAGTTCCCAGCTATGAATATATGTGTAAAAGGCAGAGCTGATGGAGCTGTTACACACACACACACACTGTGTTACACAGTTTGGCGATTACAGGGTTACTTCTACATGCTATGCAGCCTGCTATTACTTATGTCATGTCACACATGTAACGGGAACACAGCCATGTAAAACAGCAATAAACTGCATGCTGTCCTGCACATTACGCAGCAGTCCTTTTCCTACAGTAACAATAAGCGGACCTACACAAAAGTGGGCCACTCTGCAAACGCTTCTGTGTACTTTGAGGACATGTGGCAGCACCAGTGGCGTAACAATAGGGGTTGCAGCGGTCGCATCTGTGACCGGGCCCGTCACTCCAGGGGCCCGGCCACCGCCTGCGACCCCCTCGCCCGCAGCAGTCACTTACCTGATCTCCCACTCGGCGCGCCTCTGTAGTAATACAGAGCGCTGGGAGATGACATCATCATGATATCATCTCCCAGCCTCTGCATTATTACAGCAGCGCGCGGGAGCTCCGGTTACAGAGATTTGTGCCGAAGGAGGCACAGATCTGTAAAGACACTCCGCTAGACCACCAGGGACTGGAGGTAGGGGCAATGTGAAGATGGGGGCATTGTGGAGATGAGATGAAGGGGCATTGTGGAGATGAAGGGGGGCATTGTGGAGATGAAGGGGGCATTGTCGAGATGAAGGGGCATTGTGGAGATGAAGGGGGGTATTGTGGAAGAGGCATTGTGGAGATGACGGGGCATTGTGGAAGGGGCATTGTGGAGATGAAGGGGCATTGTGGAGATGAATGGGAGCATTGTGGAAGGGGCAATGTGGAGATGAAGGGGGCATTGTGGAAGGGGCAATGTGGAGATGAAGGGGACATTGTGGAAGGGGCATTGTGGAGATGAAGGGGGCATTGTGGAAGGGGCATTGTGGAGATGAAAGGGACATTGTGGAAGGGGCATTGTGGAGATGAAGGGGGCATTGTGGAAGGGGCTTTGTGGAGATGAAGGGGGCCAATGTGGGCGGGGGGGCCCCATGGCAATTCCTGCACCAGGGCCCGGTGGCTTCTAGTTACGCGTCTGGGCAGCACACACACACCACACACACACACCATCCAGCATACGCATCACAGGGTACCTAACACTGTGCAACAGTAATGGCATATACACAGCAACGACCTCTGCGTACTTTTAACACAGATGACTACTGTGCAACAGCACTGTTTTGTATATCATTGCGCTATCACAACCTTCCAGCTCCTAACCTCCCATCCATGGCGGCTTCAACCTTCCAATGTGCATACCTGGGAACTTTCAAGATGAGCTGACCCTGAGATCGTTGAAATATTAACCCTTAAGGCTTCTCATAAAGTAGATTTTATGCGATATGTGCCTGCTTGCTCTAATACAGAGGTGCTCCGGTCCGTGTGTGAGGGACCATTAACATGTTACAGTTTGGATAACTCATTGCCTGCACACAGACAAGACAAGCAGGACATCTCCCACTGTCTCTCTGGTACCAATGGCACCAGTTTAGAGGCTAAGGAAACATTTAATTGGGGAAATTCATATAGTAGGTGACACAGACCTCTCTCACCCTGAGAATTTGGTCCTTCACCCTGAGATTTGGGTCAAAACCCTGAGAGTTCCCAGGTATGCCCATGTGTTTGTTACCTCTCTGGCACTGAAAGGGGTAAACCAGGGATCAAAATTTCCACTCGCCAATGGCGAGTGAAAATTTAGCCCTGGCGAGTAGAAATTCAGCCCTGGTGGGTATGTTATGTATTGCGGTGGCGAGTAACTTTTCAGGTCTGGCTAGTAGCAAAGGACTTCAAGTTTTAAGCCCTGGTTAAACGATGGTGTCGTAGGGCCACCTGTTTCCCTGCTACCTCTCGGGCACTTGTCCTTGTCCTTAATATGATCATTAGTGTGATTATAGTGCATTGTTTAGAAGCTGAGTGATTAGAATCCTTACATAGACAACTGACATACTTGTTGCACTACCCTGCCTGCCTGTAGTGTACCCAAGACCAGTATTATGGAGCACAGAGCTGCCCATCTCTCTGTCCCCCTCCGCTCCTTCTATCCTGGTGCCCATCAGACTGGACATAATATCGTGACGTCCAGTCTGCTTACCGTGGCAACTACATACATGCACATCCGGATAAAAAAGCAGACATAGAGACAGTTTTCTATGTAAGGACTCCATTCACTCAGCGTCTAAACAATGACCATATTAAGAACAAGGGCGTAATTGGAGTCCCTTATAGCTGCAACTAAAAGGAGTACCGAATCACGAGTAGTAAGACAGTCATATTGCGCAACGGGAGACCTTTAAACAGGGGACCGGAGAACCTTGCACTTATAAGCAGCTCGAGATTCTCAGGACGGATTTTTTACCCACAAGACATGTTAGTTATGGTATTTGAAATGCAGCAAATCAAAAGGATACCCTAAATAAAGTGAGGTGAAAGTTGGGGGGGTGGTGTGTGTAACTCCTGTGAAAATCCCCCCTCCTTGCTGAATCACCCAATGAGAGCAGTAACTCCCCCTTACTGTTGCCCCTGGGTGTGTTTTGGCAGGCACGAAGTCTTCAGTTACATATACAGATTACTACATTACTATGCCTTTAAAAGGATAAGTCATTGCGACCTCAGTAAAATTCAGTGGGAGGAGTTTCTGGTCCTACAGTCTTGACCATGTTATATAGTCCTACATACAGATTAATTCTGCAGAAACACACAGAAGTGATTCATAATGACTGTCTGGATTTTATTGCCAGATTAAGATAATGGGATTTTAGTGTTCTTACCGGTTAAATCTTTTTCATATGGAACACAAGTACTACGGGGGTTGAGTCCCTCCTTTTAGAGGGCAGGACACATCACAAAGAGGGAAGGGGATCTTTAGGAATGGGGGTATTGTATTTTGGAGTCATTAAACATTTTTAAGGTGCTAAAAAAAAACAAAATAAAACTATATTCATTATCCTTATTCATTTCTTACAGTACAGTTTTAGAGAAGCAGAATGTTTTATAACCACCACTATTTTAATTTTTGTGAGAAACCAACACATGTTAACAGGGAACAGGCACATTGCAAGGGGTTTGGGTTGTGGCTCTGTGGAATCCTGCTGAAGTGGGATTATGACATCACAGTGGATTTGTGTTGTGGCTCTGTGGAATCCTGCTGAAGTGGGATTATGACATCACAGTGGATTTGTGTTGTGGCTCTGTGGAATCCTGCTGAAGTGGGATTATGACATCACAGTGGATGTGTGATGCAGTTAAACGGAATCCTTAATATAAGGCAGTGCCAAGGATCAGTCACAACACATTACTGAGTAGACTACTAGATGAGTACAATGGCTCCTTTAGGACATTCTATAGCGACAGTAATATTGATTTTTCTATTGTTCGTGTCAAAGCCAACGCCTGGATACGGCAAGACCCTTGAGAAAGGGAATGCGATCAACGCCACATTGGAGAACATCTTAGCTTATTTGACGAGTACTGACTTTTACGCTTTGAAATATTTTTTGTTGTCTTGACAACTGTAGGTGGCTGCTTGTTACTTGCAGCTATAGCATTCTATCTGGTGAAATGTTGCAAAAAGAGGCGTAAGAAAGAACAAGAACAGCCATCTGTAACGATATATATCATCATGCCAGAGAATACAGAAGAGGAGGACCCTTCAGCAAAGCAAGAAGCTGATCCTGAAGATCTTGGGAAACCTCCTTTGGCAGATCAGAAGCCAAAACCACCCCTTCCAGACACAGATAGTTTGGAGGATTATTCCCATAAAAAGGATCATGATCATGTGGACTCAGAAAATGAGGATGATTTTTCAGACGCGCAGGAATATCAAAATGACTATGTAGAGATTGATATTCCAGAGGATCCAATAAAAGAGCAGGAACCTCAAAAAGGAAATGTAGTGATTGAAATTCCTGATGTTCCAGAAAAACAGCACAGCCCTCCATGCCTGAGCACCAATTGTAAGGACTGTATGAGGATCCACAATGCCATAGACTATCACAAAGAATCCGTGACCATGCTCCAAAGGGTTCTCAGTAGACAGCAACATCGTTAAAATCCCCCATGATGCGATGTAAAGGAGCAATCAACATTTCTTATGAAAAACACCAGCCCCTGTCCATCATCCATTAAACAATCATGGATATAAAATGCTGACAACATCACAGAAATAAAGATCAACATCAACTGTGATACATTTGACTTGTTTGAAACATTATTTTGTAAGATCCGAATGACATGGATGATCCAGACTTAACCCTTTGATCAGGGGCGGACTGTAGTGGAATAAGCGTGTGAGAGTTTTTATTTTTAAACTGGAGCAGTAGCTGGTATTTCATTCTGTTTGTGTGGGGGGGTTTTTAACCCTTTTGAATGCTGAGAATAGCACTCACTGGTATAACTGGTACAGACTCGTTAGGATTTACCGGGATTAGTCTTAGGAGGGCAGAGATGAGGTGTATTAATTCACTGTGTAGTAGTTAAAGTGCTTATTAGGCGGTAGATCTGTTTTAACCAGCAATGTAGCAGTTAATATAATAGACGTGATTCCAATCTGCTTCTGCCTCTCCCAGTGCATTATGGGTAAAGGGTGTTTTTTTTATACTCTTTGAAATAAGTGATCAATGTGTGGCTCCCCAGCTGTTGTTGTATTATAGCAAAATGGAGCTGCTGGTTGGTGAGTTATATTATTGTGCAATGAGTTGTTTACTGTAGGAGTTGTAAGTCGAGAACAGTGGTGTAGCGGAGTAGGTGAGTTGGGGAGGAGAGGTTTAATGTACTGTAAGAGATAAGTGGTGCATGAGGCATTGGACTGGGACAGCAGGCAGGTATGGACCCATGTAGTGGAGGAGTAAAGTGTTGGGAATGTGAGCATTTCAATGTGGCGTGTTTAGTCAGGCATGTTTTGTTGTTTTTTAAGAAGGAAGTTGTGGGCTGGCTAGCCCCTTGCAGTGATTTTCTGCCCCTGTCTATGTCCAGGAATGGCAGTAAGGAGACCAGCACCGCAGGTCTTCTTTATATATATATATATATATATATATGGGCTCACCTATTGAAATATGCCTCTAGTCTAGATCACACATCTTCAAAAAAACAAACCACGGGTTTCAATAGACCTGAATGGATTGCAATCATTACTAGTCTTTATCAGGTAGCAAACTGAAACAATAAGCAGCGGACTACAAGAGTTCGAATGTGAATTTAAAAAAAAAAAAATGTAAATAAATAAAACTGCGTGCTTGAAGATTACCTATTCTTCAGTTAAAGGGATAGTAATACTTTGTTTTAACTTTATTTTATTTTGTAGGCATTAAAAAAACATGAAGAACGATATAAGTCTTATCTCTCAGACCTTTATGGTCACAAGCAAAGTTTCCCCTCCCGCCCCTTTTACCTAGTGTAAGCCATCTCTTCTCAGATGTGGAATCCAGTCCATAGACCAGACAGATAACAGCAGGGGACAATCTTCTTCCTATGAGAACAATGAAAGCCCTGCCCCTTTTACCTAGTGTAAGCCATCTCTTCTCAGATGTGGAATGCAGTCCATAGACCAGACAGATAACAGAAGGGGACAATCTTCTTCCTATGAGAACAATGAAAGCCCTGCCCCTTTTACCTAGTGTAAGCCATCTCTTCTCAGATGTGGAATGCAGTCCATAGACCAGACAGATAACAGCAGGGGACAATCTTCTTCCTATGAGAACAATGAAAGCCCTCCCGTCCCTTTTACCTAGTGTAAGCCATCTCTTCTCAGATGTGGAATGCAGTCCATAGACCAGACAGATAACAGCAGGGGACAATCTTCTTCCTATGAGAACAATGAAAACCCTGCCCCCCTTGACAAGTTTTTCAGGTTTTTCCCTTATCTTAATTGAAGATTGTCCCTATCTGCAGTCTACCTGGTCACCTCCCTTCTGATCTGGCTGAGCAGTGTTACATCAGTAAAAGGGGTGGGAGGGGGATACTTTGTCATTGAATTACTCTTGTACTGCAACTCTGACAGAACTGAAATAACACTCTCCAAAGTCCAAATATTATGATGATTAATTCGAGCTGCTTTTATTATGAAACATTACCATCCCTTTAAGAGACACTTTTTCCTAAGGCCCTATATCTCACCACTTACTGACCGGCCGCGTGGCCAGCAGTTAAAGACCGTGAAACTTTTTTTTTTTTTTTTGCCTCAGTGGACTCAGGGGTCCCCGAAAGCAGGCAGCTGCACGAGGACCCCTGAATTCCGTGACATACAGAATAGTCATGGGCACTTAACCCCTTCAGTGCCAGAGGCTTAGGCCATTTCCTGTACCCTGCAGGCCAGACACTTTTTCAGCATTTTTGCTATCCTTCCGTTTAGACTTGACTTACTCTGGTGATTTTTAGTTACATATGGAAAACTATATATTGTTTTTTTTCAGAACAAATTGAGCTTTCTTGTGGTACCTTACATGAAGAGAATTTTATATCGTTCAAAAAGCTATGATGTCATAATGACAAAAAAAAGTGAAAATGTACTTATTTTGCTAAGATCACATACTATGTATCAAAAGCATTTACCTTGATTGAAAAAGTTTCAATTATTTGAAAAAGCCACAATTCCCCCGAGTAAAAAGATACCAAATTTGTATAGTTTTACCTACGTCCATGGCTAGCACAGAGCCCTAATCACCAGCAGCGCAAAATGACATTTACAACTTTATAAACTAAAATACGCATTCTAGGGTTTTTGTGGTAAAACTACCCTAAAACAGTGGAATAACTATATAAAACTACTAGTAATATGTGATGGCATTGCCCGTCATTGTAGTAGGGTATGTGTTATGTAGCATTTTTTGTTTGAAATGTTGTAGGTGGCATGTTGAAGGCTTTTTTTAAGAATTTTTTGTGTTTGTTTGTATTGTACATTTCATTTAGCTGTATTGACTGATGATGTTTTTTTGTGTACCGTGTGAAGCAGAAAGAATCATATTGCACACATACACAGACACACACACAGATACAGTGACACATACAGACATTGATCATACATACACACGTACATACATGCGTATACACACACACACACACACACACACAGATATTATGGTCCTGTAAGTGCCAGAGGGGTAGGCAAGGCATTGCTCATTGTGTTGCTTAATCCTCTGGCACTGAAAGGGTTAACCAGCTGTCCCAGTATGTAGCGAGAGTCATGGAGTCCACAGTCTCTGTGGGAGGTGACACAGAGTGTATGGAGGGTTACAGTTATCTGTGGGAGGTGACACAGTGTGTATGGAGGGTTACAGTTATCTGTGGGAGGTGACACACAGTGTGTATGGAAGGTTACAGTTATCTGTGGGAGGTGACACAGTGTATGGAGGGTTACAATTATCTATGGGAGGTGACTAGTGATGAGCGAGCACCCCAATGCTCGGGTGTTCGGGTGCTCTGACCGAGCACCCCCTGAGGCTCGAGTGCTCGGCCGAGCACCCGAGCCCCATTGAAGTCAATGGGAGGACTCGAGCATTACACCAGGCACCCCCTGCTCTGATGAGGGGAGGGTGCCTGGTCCATAGGAAAAGGGCAGAAAAGGATGGAAACACCACAGAAATGGTTCAGGGACAGCATAGGGAGGATGTCTGGATGCATCTTGGACTCCAACATCGCTGCTGGGAACGATCTTTCGCCCGTAGTACGCCATTTTTACAGACTGACCGTAAAACACACAAAAAGGAAAATAAAAACGACTTTAGGCGAAAAATTGTTACCAAACAGTATTTGCTGTATATTTACTTGTATATCATCTGCAAATTCTCCCAAAAATTTCCTCGATTTTTCTGAACTGAGGCCATGATTAAGAGGGAAACGTGCGCAGAGGCAAATTCTCCCAAAAATTTCCTTGATTTTCAGAACTGAGGCCATGATTAAGAGGGAAACGTGCGCAGAGGCAAATTCTCCCAAAAATTTCCTTGATTTTCAGAACTGAGGCCATGATTAAGAGGGAAACGTGCGCAGAGGCAAATTCTCCCAAAAATTTCCTTGATTTTCAGAACTGAGGCCATGATTAAGAGGGAAACGTGCGCAGAGGCAAATTATCCCAAAAATTTCCTTGATTTTACTGAACTGAGGCCATGATTAAGAGGGAAACGTGCGCTGAGCTGACCATCTAAAACATTATGGGTAAGGGTCTGCTGCAGAGCTGACCATCCTAAACATTATATGCGAAGGCCCGCTAGTGAGCTGACGCTATAAAACATTATATGAGAGGGCCCGCTAGAGAGCTGACCCAATAAAACATTATATGAGAAGGCCCGCTGGTGAGCTGACCTATATAAAAATTGTCAAACAGGGCCCGCTGGTGAGCTGGCCCTATATAAAAATTATATCACAGGGCCCGCTGGTGAGCTGGCCCTATATAAAAATTATAGCACAGGGCCCGCTGGTGAGCTGGCCCTATATAAAAATTATAGCACAGGGCATATGGAAGAGGAGGAGGAGGATGAGAAGATTAAGAGTCAACCATATACCCGTTTTTTGGGTGGAAGGGGTGAATGGGAATACAGAGTATTCACATCATTGTAAATAACATATATAAAGTGAGTTTATGTTCCCCCGGGGCTTTCCTCCAGTGGAGTGGAGAAGTCAGGGGAAATCCAGGCCTTGTTCATTTTTATAAGTGTCAACCTATCAGCATTGTCGGTGGAAAGGCGGATACGCTTATCTGTTATGATGCCACCAGCAGCACTAAATACCCGCTCAGACAGAACGCTGGCGGCAGGGCAGGCCAGCACCTCCAAGGCGTAGAGTGCCAGTTCATACCACGTGTCCAGCTTGGACACCCAGTAGTTGTAAGGCACAGAGGGATCATTGAGGACGCTGACACGGTCTGCTACGTACTCCTTCACCATCTTCCAAAACTTTTCCCTCCTTGTGACACTAGGCTGCGCATCAGGGTGAGGGTGCTGGCGGGGTGTCATGAAGGTGTCCCACGCCTTGGAGAGTGTTGCCCTGCCTTTGTCGGAACTGCTGTGTGCTCCCCTTTTCTCCCCTTCTCGGTTGGCCAAGGTAGCACGTACTCTGCCGCCAGCGTTGTCAGATGGAAAATTTTGGAGCAATTTTTCAACAAGAACCTTCTGGTATTGCACCATTTTGCTTGTCCTCTCCACCGGAGGAATGAGAGATGAGAAATTCTCTTTGTAGCGGGGGTCCAGAAGGGTGAACACCCAGTAATCCGTGTTGTTTAAAATGCGTATAACGCGTGGGTCACGGGAAAGGCAGCCTAACATAAAGTCAGCCATGTGTGCCAGAGTACCAACAGTCAAGATTTCGCTGTCCTCACCAGGAGGATGACTCTCAATATCCTCATCCTCTTCCTCCTCTTCTGCCCACCCACGCTGAAGAGATGGAACTAAAGTTCCATGGCTACCCTCTGTAGCGGAGGCAACCGTGTCTTCCTCCTCCTCCTCCTCCTCCTCCTCCTCCGCCTCCTCCAATTGTCGCTGAGAAGACGAAGTGAGGGTGCTCTGGCTATCACCTTGTGTAAGCTCTTCCTCCCCCATTTCCACCTCTTCCACATGCAAAGCGTCGGTTTTAATTGTGAGCAGCGAACGTTTCAGTAGACACAGAAGTGGGATGGTTACACTGATAATAGCGTTTTCGCCGCTCACCATCTGTGTCGATTCCTCAAAATTGCGTAAAACCTCGCAGAGGTCTGACATCCATTCCCACTCCTCACTTCTGATTACAGGAAGTTGAACGGAGAGGCGACGACCGTGTAACAGCTGGTACTCCACTACTGCCCTCTGCTGCTCACAAAGCCGGGCCAACATGTGGAAGGTGGAGTTCCAGCGCGTGCTCACGTCACACAGCAGCCGGTGAGCTGGCAATTGTAAGCGCTGCTGCAGCTTCAACAGGCCGGCCGAAGCTGTAGATGACTTACGGAAATGTGCACACACGCGGCGCACCTTGGTCAAGAGATCATGCACATTGGGGTAGGTTTTTAGAAATCGCTGCACCACTAAATTAAATACATGTGCTAGGCATGGTACGTGTGTGAGCTTGCCGAGCTCCAAAGCCGCCACCAAGTTACGCCCATTATCACACACAACCATGCCTGGTTGCAGGTTGAGTGGCGAGAGCCACTGCTCGGTCTGGTGACTAATCCCCTGCAACAGCTCTGAGGCCGTGTGCTGTTTGTCCCCAAGGCAGATCAGCTTCAGCACGGCCTGTTGACGCTTCCCCACTGCAGTGCTACACTGCTTCCAGCTACTGGCTGATGGGGGAGTGGCGCTGCGTGTAGAGAATTCGGAGGTGGAAACGGAGGAGGAGGAGCCAATAACATAGGTGCTGGCGGAAACCCTGATGGAGGTAGGGCCCGCAATCCTCGGCGTGGGTAGCACCCGTGCCATCCCAGGGTCCGAGTCGCTCCCAGCCTCCACGACATTCACCCAGTGTGCCGTCAGGGAAATGTAGCGTCCCTGGCCACAAGCACTTGTCCATGTGTCAGTCGTTAAGTGGACCTTCCCAGTAACTGCGTTGGTCAGGGCACGGGTGATGTTACGGGACACATGGTGGTGTAATGCGGGGATGGCACACCGGGAAAAGTAGTGGCGGCTGGGGACCGCGTACCGAGGGACAGCTGCTGCCATCAGGCTGCGGAAGGACTCAGTGTCCACAAGCCTAAATGGCAGCATTTCGATGGCCAGTAATTTGGAAAGGTGTGAGGTTAGTGCTATGGCCTGTGGGTGGGTGGCTGGGTACTTTCTCTTGCGCTCAAATGCCTGGGGTAACGACATTTGGACGCTGTGCTGGGACAGGGAAGTGGATGTGGTCGCTGATGGTGCTTCAGATGGTACAGGTGCAGGGAGGGAGGTATGCGGGCCTGCGCCTTCGACAGGCGATTGGCCGGCACCGAAAACAGGGGAAGAGGAGGCAGTGGTGTGGCCTGCTGACACAGATGGGCGATCCAGGCGTTCCTCCCACTTACTACGGTGCTTGGATGCCATGTGTCGGATCATGCTGGTGGTGGTGAGGTTTCTAGTGTTCATGCCTCGGCTCATTCTGGTGTGGCACAGGTTGCAAACTACAATTCTTTTGTCGTCCGCACTTTCCTTAAAAAAACGCCATACCGCGGAACACCTACCCTTTGGCAAGGTAGATTTACGCAAGGGGGTGCTCCGTGGAACATTTGCGGGCCGGTTTGGTGCGGTCCGCCTTCTTTCTGTAGCCACACCACTGCCTCTTCCAGCCTGTTGCGGTGCTGCAGATGGCTCACCCTCAGGACTGCTGTCATCGCTCGGCTCTACACCTTCCCAGGTGGGGTCAGTCACCTCATCGTCCACCAAGTCCTCCTCCACTTCCTCACTCTGATCATCCTCCTCAAGTCTTGATCCCACCACATACTCAGTCATTGACAACTGTATAACATTCTCCTCAACAAGGTCTTGAGACGGAAATAGTGGTTGATTTAATGGCAACTGTGTCTCATCATCATCATCATCATCCACTACTTCCTTTGACCTTAAATGCCGTTCACATCTGTCATCTTCTTGTGATTGGGTAGCCTCTAGAGGTTGTGAATCAGGGCACAAGATGTCATGTTCCTCTGCAAGCGTGCTTGGAGAGAGGGTCAAATGAAGGATTGGTGATGAGACGAGCTCCTCACTATATCCCAGTGTGGGATCACTTCTTTGACCAGACCGTGTATGGTGGGAGGAAGGATGATCAGAGTGAGGATTATGTTGACCAGACTCTTGGCTACTGAGAGTGGACTTGGTGGAAGACAGGGTGGTGCTTAACCGACTGGAAGCAGTATCAGCTGTCATCCAACCGACCACCTGTTCGCAGTGGTCGGACCTCGAGAGTGATGTCCTGCGACGCCCTGTAAAATTAGACATGAAGCTAGGTATGGTGGTTGTCTTTCTTTCTTGTGCTCTGGCACCAGGCACAGTTTCTCCGCGTCCTGACCCGCGCCCTGAACTATCAGGATCACGTCCACTTCCCCGTCCCTTTTTACCCGCCTTCTTCATCTTACACGGAATATGTGACTTTAATATTTGAGTTTGAAAACTTAACAGTATTTCTTACTATTCTGCAACTGTGCAGAGTACACAGAATAGGCTGCTAAACGGCGGTGACACACACTGAATGGAATATGTGACTTTAATATTTGAGTTTGAAAACTTAACAGTATTTCTTACTATTCTGCAACTGTGCAGAGTACACAGAATAGGCTGCTAAACGGCGGTGACACACACTGAATGGAATATGTGATTTTAATATTTGAGTTTGAAAACTTAACAGTATTTCTTACTATTCTGCAACTCTGCAGAGTACACAGAATAGGCTGCTAAACGGCGGTGACACACACTGAATGGAATATGTGACTTTAATATTTGAGTTTGAAAACTTAACAGTATTTCTTACTATTCTGCAACTGTGCAGAGTACACAGAATAGGCTGCTAAACGGCGGTGACACACACTGAATGGAATATGTGATTTTAATATTTGAGTTTGAAAACTTAACAGTATTTCTTACTATTCTGCAACTCTGCAGAGTACACAGAATAGGCTGCTAAACGGCGGTGACACACACTGAATGGAATATGTGACTTTAATATTTGAGTTTGAAAACTTAACAGTATTTCTTACTATTCTGCAACTGTGCAGAGTACACAGAATAGGCTGCTAAACGGCGGTGACACACACTGAATGGAATATGTGACTTTAATATTTGAGTTTGAAAACTTAACAGTATTTCTTACTATTCTGCAACTGTGCAGAGTACACAGAATAGGCTGCTAAACGGCGGTGACACACACTGAATGGAATATGTGATTTTAATATTTGAGTTTGAAAACTTAACAGTATTTCTTACTATTCTGCAACTCTGCAGAGTACACAGAATAGGCTGCTAAACGGCGGTGACACACACTGAATGGAATATGTGACTTTAATATTTGAGTTTGAAAACTTAACAGTATTTCTTACTATTCTGCAACTGTGCAGAGTACACAGAATAGGCTGCTAAATGGCGGTGACACACACTGAATGGAATATGTGACTTTAATATTTGAGTTTGAAAACTTAACAGTATTTCTTACTATTCTGCAACTCTGCAGAGTACACAGAATAGGCTGCTAAACGGCGGTGACACACACTGAATGGAATATGTGACTTTAATATTTGAGTTTGAAAACTTAACAGTATTTCTTACTATTCTGCAACTGTGCAGAGTACACAGAATAGGCTGCTAAACGGCGGTGACACACACTCAATGGAATATGTGACTTTAATATTTGAGTTTGAAAACTTAACAGTATTTCTTACTATTCTGCAACTCTGCAGAGTACACAGAATAGGCTGCTAAACGGCAGTGACACACACTGAATGGAATATGTGACTTTAATATTTGAGTTTGAAAACTTAACAGTATTTCTTACTATTCTGCAACTGTGCAGAGTACACAGAATAGGCTGCTAAACGGCGGTGACACACACTGAATGGAATATGTGACTTTAATATTTGATTTTGAAAACTTAACATTATTTCTTACTATTCTGCAACTCTGCAGAGTACACAGAATAGGCTGCTAAACGGCGGTGACACACACTGAATGGAATATGTGACTTTAATATTTGAGTTTGAAAACTTAACAGTATTTCTTCCTATTCTGCAACTCTGCACACTACACAGAATGTGCTGCTAAACTGCGGCGAAGCACACTGAATGGAATATGTGACTTTGATATTTTAGTTTGAAGACTTAACAGTATTTCTTCCTATTCTGCAACTCTGCACAGTACACAGAATGTGCTGCTAAACTGCGGCGAAGCACACTGAATGGAATATGTGACTTTGATATTTTAGTTTGAAGACTTAACAGTATTTCTTCCTATTCTGCAACTCTGCACAGTACACAGAATGTGCTGCTAAACTGCGGCGACGCACACTGAATGGAATATGTGACTTTGATATTTTAGTTTGAAGACTTAACAGAATGTGCTCTAATCTGCAACTTTGCACACTAAACAGAATGTGCTCTAATCTGCAACTTTGCACACTAAACAGAATGTGCTCTAATCTGCAACTTTGCACACTAAACAGAATGTGCTCTAATCTGCAACTGTGCACACTAAACAGAATGTGCTCTAATCTGCAACTTTTCACACTAAAAAGAATATTTTTTTTTTTTGTTTTTTGTTTTTTTCCCCCCACACAAAATAACCTGCTGCCCCCACACACAGTAGTCCTAAAAAGGACTTTTGGTTCTTTTTTTTCACAATTTTGGTTTTTTTCCTCCCTACACTGCCTTTCCCTTCCTATCCTCAGCTCTCCCTGGCTAAGACTGAGCCGAACTCGATGTTCAGGTGCTATACAGCACCCGACCACGGGTTCTGGCCAGCCAATCAGTGTAATGCCAGCAGCCAACATGGCTGCTGGCATTACACCGATGTCAGAGCCTCCCTGCACGTTTATTGGCTGCGCAGCAGCCGCAAAACGTGCGGGGAGGAGACCCGAACATGGCGGGCGAGCACATGCGGTACTCGTACGAGTATCGCCATGTGCCAAGCAGAGCGATGCTCGAGCCGATCCGAGCATCGGCCGAGCATGCTCGCTCAACACTAGAGGTGACACAGTGTGTATGGAGGGTTACAGTTATCTGTGGGAGGTGACACAGAGTGTATGGAGGGTTACAGTTATCTGTGGGAGGTGACACACAGTGTATGGAGGGTTATAGTTATCTGTGGGAGGTGACACAGAGTGTATGGAGGGTTACAGTTATCTGTGGGAGGTGACACAGAGTGTATGGAGGGTTACAGTTATCTGTGGGAGGTGACACACAGTGTGTATGGAAGGTTACAGTTATCTGTGGGAGGTGACACAGTGTATGGAGGGTTACAGTTATCTGTGGGAGGTGACACAGAGTGTATGGAGGGTTACAGTTATCTGTGGGAGGTGACACAGTGTGTATGGAGGATTACAGTTATCTGTGGGAGGTGACACAGTGTATGGAGGGTTACAGTTATCTGTGGGAGGTGACAGTGTATGGAGGGTTACATTTATCTGTGGGAGGTGACACAGAGTGTATGGAGGTTACAGTTATCTGTGGGAGGTGACCAGAGTGTATGGAGGGTTACAGTTATCTGTGGGAGGTGACACAGAGTGTATGGTGGGTTACAGTTATCTGTGGGAGGTGACACACAGTGTGTATAGAGGGTTACAGTTATCTGTGGGAGGTGAAACAGAGTGTATGGAGGGTTACAGTTATCTGTGGGAGGTGACACAGTGTATGGAGGGTTACAGTTATCTGTGGGAGGTGACACAGAGTGTATGTTGGGTTACAGTTATCTGTAGGAGGTGACAGAGTGTATGGAGGGTTACAGTTATCTGTGGGAGGTGACAGAGTGTATGGAGGGTTACAGTTATCTGTGGGAGGTGACACACAGTGTGTATGGAGGGTTACAGTTATCTGTGGGAGGTGACACAGTGTGTATGGAGGGTTACAGTTATCTGTGGGAGGTGACACAGTGTATGGAGGGTTACAGTTATCTGTGGGAGGTGAAACAGAGTGTATGGAGGGTTACAGTTATCTGTGAGAGGTGACACACAGTGTATGGAGGGTTACAGTTATCTGTGGGAGGTGACACAGTGTATGGAGGGTTACGGTTATCTGTGGGAGGTGACACAGAGTGTATGGAGGGTTACAGTTATCTGTGGGAGGTGACAGAGTGTATGGAGGGTTACACTTATCTGTGGGAGGTGACACAGTGTGTATGGAGGTTACAGTTATTTGTGGGAGGTGACAGTGTATGGAGGGTTACAGTTATCTGTGGGAGGTGACACAGTGTATGGAGGGTTACAGTTATCTGTGGGAGGTGACACAGTGTGTATGGAGGTTACAGTTATCTGTGGGAGGTGACACAGTGTGTATGGAGGGTTACAGTTATCTGTGGGAGGTGAAACAGAGTGTATGGAGGGTTACAGTTATCTGTGGGAGGTGACACAGTGTGTATGGAGGGTTACAGTTATCTGTGGGAGGTGACACAGTTTATGGAGGGTTACAGTTATCTGTGGGAGGTGACACAGTGTATGGAGGGTTACAGTTATCTGTGGGAGGTGACACAGTGTGTATGGAGGTTACAGTTATCTGTGGGAGGTGACACAGTGTGTATGGAGGGTTACAGTTATCTGTGGGAGGTGAAACAGAGTGTATGGAGGGTTACAGTTATCTGTGGGAGGTGACACAGTGTGTATGGAGGGTTACAGTTATCTGTGGGAGGTGACACAGTGTGTATGGAGGGTTACAGTTATCTGTGGGAGGTGAAACAGAGTGTATGGAGGGTTACAGTTATCTGTGGGAGGTGACACAATGTGTATGGAGGGTTACAGTTATCTGTGGGAGGTGACACATAGTGTATGGAGGGTTACAGTTATCTGTGGGAGGTGACACAGAGTGTATGGAAGGTTACAGTTATCTGTGGGAGGTGACACAGTTTATGGAGGGTTACAGTTATCTGTGGGAGGTGACACAGTGTGTATGAAGGGTTACAGTTATCTGTGGGAGGTGACACAGTGTATGGAGGGTTACAGTTATCTGTGGGAGGTGACACAGAGTGTATGGAGGGTTACAGTTATCTGTGGGAGGTGACACAGAGTGTATGGAGGGTTACAGTTATATGTGGGAGGTGACACAGAGTGTATGGAGGGTTACAGTTATCTGTGGGAGGTGAAACAGTGTGTTTCGGGGGTCATGATCCTGAGTGAGAGTGTGAGTGGACTAGGAGAAGTTACTGATATCCCTACTTCAGGAGCGAGTGGCAGCTATATTTTTTTGTCAGTTGGATAGTGGTGGGTGGGCTGGAGGGGGCGGGCCAACTCCCTGTATGATAAACACGCCCCCACTGAATCAACCAATGGGAGCAGTAATGTCCCCATTGAATCACCCAATGGGAGTTGTGTCTCCTAATGAGACATAAATTATGTAATGAGACATTCTGTTCAATGCGAGTTTCTTTTCTGAGGAGACATAAATTATGTTCTGTGTGTGGGGTATCATAAATTATGCAATGAGGCTTATTCTTTTACATATATATATATAGATAGATTAGGCAAAACCTTCACAAAACTGATGATGAGAATTAAAGAGTATCTAACACATATTCAAAATGCCCTAAGAGATTTTACCAGAATGAAAAAAAAAATATCCAGTGTAGCAAGTCACCTTCTGAAGGAACATCATTCCAAAATCCCTGGAGTAGAACTATATGTACTCCAACAGATATCAATGGGGATAAGAGGAGGGGATATGGACAAGAAAGTATATTTCTGCTCATTACCCTCCCCCCCGGAGGTCTTAAAGAAGGTATGAGACTGGCAGCACACATTTAACAACATTGGTGCTGCCAGCCTATTCTTATATTGCGGTAATTTTTGGAACTTTAAGACAAACTAATTTACTTCACCAATACTGGTTTACTACTTTAGAATCCCGTGTACACGGGCCACAGTGCTACCCAGCAGCCTCAGCTGGTGCCCAGAGCCTCTCTACTCACTCCCCGCGCTGCAGTCATGCACAATACAGACTCCCCGGACGCGCCGCGGCTGATACAGTGCGGGGTGATCTGAATTTGGACCGTAGTCCTATCTGCGCACCTTCCTGGGACCTAGTGGACCCAGGAAGGTACACAGAGTAACGCTGGTCCAAATTCGGAGCACCACACTTCGTATCAGCCGCGGCGCATTCAGGAACTCTGTACTGTGCATGACTGCAGCGCACACAGTCTCTACTGCTCATGACTGCAGCGCACATAGTCTCTACTGTGCATGACTGCAGCACACACAGTCTCTACTGCTCATGACTGCAGCGCGCACAGTCTCTACTGCTCATGACTGCAGCGCACACAGTCTCTACTGCTCATGACTGCAACGCGCACAGTCTCTACTGCTCATGACTGCAACGCGCACAGTCTTTACTGCTCATGACTGCAGCGCGCAGTCTTTACTACTCATGACTGCAGCACACACAGTCTCTACTGCTCATGACTGCAGCACACACAGTCTCTACTGCTCATGACTGCAGTGCACACAGTCTCTACTGCTCATGACTGCAGCGCGCACAGTCTCTACTGCTCATGACTGCAGTGCACACAGTCTTTACTGCTCATGACTGCAGCGCGCACAGTCTCTACTGCTCATGACTGCAGCACACACAGTCTCTACTGCTCATGACTGCAGTGCACACAGTCTCTACTGCTCAGGACTGCAGCGCGCACAGTCTCTACTGCTCATGACTGCAGCACACACAGTCTCTACTGCTCATGACTGCAGCGCGCACAGTCCCTACTGCTCATGACTGCAGCGCACACAGTCTTTACTGCTCATGACTGCAGTGCGCACAGTCTCTACTGCTCATGACTGCAGTGTGCACAGTCTCTACTGCTCATGACTGCAGCACACACAGTCTTTACTGCTCATGACTGCAGAACACACAGTCTCTACTGCTTATGACTGCAGTGCACACAGTCTCTACTGCTCATGACTGCAGCGCACACAGTCTCTACTGCTCATGACTGCAGTGCACACAGTCTCTACTGCTCATGACAGCAGTGCGCACAGTCTCTACTGCTCATGACTGCAGTGCACACAGTCTCTACTGCTCATGACTGCAGCGCACACAGTCTCTACTGCTCATGACTGCAGTGCGCACAGTCTCTACTGCTCATGACTGCAGTGCACACAGTCTCTACTGCTCATGACTGCAGTGCGCACAGTCTCTACTGCTCATGACTGCAGCACACACAGTCTCTACTGCTCATGACTGCAGCGCACACAGTCTCTACTGCTCATGACTGCAGCGCACACAGTCTCTACTGCTCATGACTGCAGTGCGCACAGTCTCTACTGCTCATGACTGCAGTGCACACAGTCTCTACTGCTCATGACTGCAGCGCGCACAGTCTTTACTGCTCATGACTGCAACGCACACAGTCTCTACTGCTCATGACTGCAGTGCGCACAGTCTCTACTGCTCATGACTGCAGTGCGCACAGTCTCTACTGCTCATGACTGCAGTGCACACAGTCTCTACTGCTCATGACTGCAGCGCACACAGGGCTCGATTTAAAGCCAACCGTTAAACCAGCCGCTAAGTGAAAAAGGCACATCGCTCGCAAATAATACAGGAGTTACGGCAGATTCAATAGCTACTCTACGAGAATAGCTATCGAGCGTAGGCACACAAAAAACACGTAACACAAAACCCGTTGTCGCTCATGTTAATGCACAACGGGCGGACAAATCACACGATAACTGAGCTCCAAACAACATGTAACATAACGGCTGCCGTTGTCAAGCAACCCTGATTGATGCCAAAACAAATTCAAACACACATCCAATCCCAAAGGCCCAATGTATCAAATAACTTCAAATACACCTATATATACCCAAAAATAACCGCCACACACTGTCTGTTATCGAGTTCTTCAGAGCCAGATATCAGGACCCAGGAGCGGAGGATAGTCATTAGAGAGAGGGAGAGAGGCGCGTTCATTGGAGGTAGAGGAGTTTTGCAGTTTGGAGAGAGGAGAGAGGTGCACTATATATACACATATCACACTTTTGCACATATTACATACACACATACAAACACAAACACATACACATACATACACATAGTCCTTTTATTTCATAACACCTTACACATATTACTTTTTATTTTGACAGTGTGAATCTGGGAGTGAAAGTGTGTGACAGAGAGTGACTGGATCGAGTGTGTCTGTGAGGGCCTGTGGGAGTGCCTGGGTGTGACTGGGTGAGTGATGTCAAGGAGAGGAGGACAGGAGAGAGGGATGGGGAGAGTAGTGGAGGAGGAGGAAGGTCAGGAGGGGATCCCTCAGCAGAGCAGGGGTGGGAGAGGGAGATCCGCAGGGCGGAGGGGGACCAGGCCCACCAGAGCAGGAACACGCAGGACAGGGACAGAACCTGCAGTGGGACGAGGGGTAGTTCCTGGGGAGCACCCCACACAGGCAGGGTCAGACCAGGCAGGGCACTCCGGCTCTGAATCCTCCCATGCCGGAGCTGATGAGGGCAGGATCAGGGATCCCAGATATAGTGAGGAGGAGAACACGGCTCTTGTGGAAGCTGTCCTGGAGAGGCAGAGTGTTCTCCACCCGACGGCAAAGGTCCCTGGCCTGGCAGCGCGGAGGAAGGCAGCCTGGAACCAGATCTGCAGCCGGGTGAACGCGGTGGCAACATGCAGGCGGGACGTGGAGTCTGTGAAGAAGAGATGGGGCGACTGCCGGAGGGTGGTCAAGAACAAGATGTCTGACATGGCCAAGCAAGCCCGAGGCACCGGAGGTGGCCCATCTGTGCCCATCACATTCTGCGGCTGGGAGGAGATGGTGCGGCAGAACATGTCCCCGACCATGATCGAGGGGGTCGTGGGAGGAACTGACACTGGGGATGAGAGGAGCCTCCACACTACCGGTAAGTGCAACACTACAGAACAACACACTACAGCAACCAACACCAGCTGCACACACACTCACACCTCAACACATGGCCATCACTCAGCCATACAACTGCACCAACACAGCACCATGAGGGTTAAAAAAAGGACACAACACCTGGACAAATGGCAACGTCCAACTTGGGACAAACCTGTCAAAGTCCTACTTCAACCCTCCTGTCGCTGTGCTCATTACACACAATACACAAACCTTCATTTTCAAATTGTCGACTGTAATAGATCATCACTGTTCACACACAATGTCACCCATGTCCCCACCCCCCACCCTAACCCCGTGAGTGCTAGAGGGATCATCAATGCATCGATCAACAATGCATTGGCAACCCCTCTGGGACTCAAGGGGTTAACCTGACAACAAACAAGTCAATAGGCCAACGATCACATGCTACACAGGGGACATTCACTAAGCGGTGACAAACACATGGTGGACACAAAGTAACCCTCACACACCCTCACTTCACCAGTACCAGTGTTAGTCCATGGAGAATATGCCAAAACAAGAATCAAGTTCATAGGGTCCCATTGTACAGACTCCATGGAAAACACTGGAAATGGGGAAAGGAGATCACTGGAGAAGTCACCATCATGTTCATGTCATCGGTTCAACATCACCGCTTACTGAATCACAAAAGGGGGCATCAGATCACACATCACAGTGTCACACAGAATAAATGCTTGTAGGTGCAACACACAGGCCGAAAACTATTTTACAGAATTCAAGCAGGAAAAAGTAGGCATTGGTGTTGTGGCTGCAATCATTTCTCTGACTTGAAATGACATATCCCATATCTGATTCCCACATGGATCCACAGGGGTGCTGATGCCATGGATCGATGGTACACCAGCATCTCTATGCAGGATACATATGGGAAACAAATAGCAAACATTGTACCTTGGTCACCAACAGGCCATGACTGATGGATATCTAGGACTGAGTACGGTTGCCTCACACAGAAGGATGGATGGGCTCATACACAGACAAAAAAACAGGCCTCAATCAAAGATATCCCTCACTACTGGCTGGATTGTTGCCCTTAGGATTCAAATGTTACTAAATATGTTCCAACATGATGTGAACACAGAGATCACTTCACTGGATGTGATTGCCTTACTGGCCAGATATGTGCACCCATCACATATCAACCTACATTGCTACCATCCAAATACACATACATAGTATATCACACCCTACGTAGATGGGATATACGAGGTATGTTCATATCCATCATATCAATACAATGTCTTGTTGGATGGGTGCACATATATAGCCAGTAAGGCAATCACACCTAATGAAATGCTCTCTGGCATCACATCTTGGAAGGATATTACTCCATCCATATGAAGGGTACATATCCACATACATATATGACCATTTCTACTTGTGTGTCACTGTAATGGGATAGCAATGGGTAATGTCATCATGATGTCATATCATTGCCATCGTTAACAGATGTGTCTTGATCTAAGTCCCATCCCTCCAACACTCATGGTTATACAGATATTGCTCCATGTGACAGGTGAAGATATCCATCATTTGACCACACGGAGGCTCTTCAGCAGAGCCAAAGTCACAACATATAGAGAGAAATACCTCTTTGGAATGGTCCACAGAGTGTGCTTGTAAATCATGCACACCCTGTACACCATTCCAATTAAGTATTGTTCTCTAAATGGGTTGATTTTGTCTCTGCTGAAAATCCCTCGTGTAGACAAATGACTGAAATCTACATCCGTCACATAGAGCATTATCTGAACAACCATGAGGGTAGGAAGGATAGGACTAACAGAGAACAACATCTGTTCCCACAATGTCTACAATCTGACATCAAGGTGGACTTAACCTTTGCCACCCCCCTGGAGGGATAGCCATCCCTACAAGTTG
Source organism: Rhinophrynus dorsalis (assembly GCA_037306005.1). NCBI lineage: Eukaryota > Metazoa > Chordata > Amphibia > Anura > Rhinophrynidae > Rhinophrynus > Rhinophrynus dorsalis. The sequence continues at coordinate 7,336,568 of CM074720.1, read as the reverse complement.
TGAAGACAAATATATGTTGTTGGATCTCCCCCCCCCCCCCCGAGTTAAACAATGGTATTCGTACTGCTGAAAGGTGTGTTGATGCAAAAGGTATCACAGCTCAGACATGGATATGTCAGGGGCAATATCCTAGTGGCCTGATATTGTACAGTGGTGCTGTTACTACACAATCATATGGACAGCTCTGGTACAGGGACCAGATATCTACATGGGAGGGTGTAGCAACAGCCCCACTGTACTATTTCTGGCCACTGTGATATTGCACCTCAAAATGAAACCTTCACCCATAATAACTCAAACACCTTTCAGCAGTGGGAGTACCCTTGTTTACCCAGGGGGATTAACACAAACACATATATTTTTCTTCAACACATATCAAAGTAGAATTGTCTCCACAAACATATGGCAAAGGTCACTAATCACAACATCTTCTTCCTCCACACAGCTTACGGCCGTCAAGCCCAGCAGGAGACAGTGGAGGAGGCTATGTCACCCCCCAGTGAGGAGGACACAGAGGAGGGGACCAGCCGGTGGTCACCTTACCCACCATCACCATCCCCTCCAACACAGGCTGCACCACCCCTTCCAGCTGCACCACCACAGGCTGCACCACCCCTTCCAGCTGCACCACCACAGGCTGCACCACCCCTTCCAGCTGCACCACCACAGGCTGCACCACCCCTTCCAGCTGCACCACCACAGGCTGCACCACCCCTTCCAGCTGCACCACCACAGGCTGCACCACCCTTTCCAGCTGCACCTCCCCAGTACAGTGGCTGGATGCCACAGGAGGAGAGGTGGACACATCCATCCACCTCCACCAGCTACTACCCTCCATCAGCAGCACCACCACCGCCAGGGAGGCAATGGCTGCCAGGGACAGTGGCCAACACCCAATATGGGCCATATGCCTCCCAGATCAACCCACCCTCCTGGATGGCTCCACAGCATGCCCCAAGGTATGATCCAAGGTGGGGTCCCACCACCTATCAGTGGCCACCATATGACCCTTGGCCACTGGACTACACACACCTGGGCCTGATTGGTGAGCCCCAGCGCCCCCTACCCAGGGACATATTCACACCTCCACCAGCACACACATCTCTGGGCAGCTCTGCATCACTTGATGTGGTGGGCATATGCCCATCATCTGCACCAGCCACTCCAACAGCAGCCACAGCACCCTCAGCAGCAGCAGAGGATACAGCACCTCCAGCAGCAGAGGAAACAGCACCTCCAGCAGCAGAGGAAACAGCACCTCCAGCAGAGGAGGAAACAGCACCTCCAGCAGAGGAGGAAACAGCACCTCCAGCAGAGGAGGAAACAGCACCCTCAGCAGCAGAGGAAGAAACAGCACCCTCAGCAGCAGAGGAAGAAACAGCACCCTCAGCAGCAGAGGAAGAAACAGCACCCTCAGCAGCAGAGGAAGAAACAGCACCCTCAGCAGCAGAGGAAGAAACAGCACCCTCAGCAGCAGAGGAAGAAACAGCAGCACCAGGGACACCGGGCACATCCACCTCCAGCACCGCACGCCTCACAGGGATGGAGGCGGAGTGTATGGCCCTTCAGAGGAGACTACTCCGGTCGAGCAGGAGTACTGACAGCAATATCACCAGGAGCAGGAGGCAATCCAGGAGGAACATTGTCCAATTGGAGAGCAGGATCCAAGGTTTGGAGTCGGAGGTGTCCAGGGGGAATACACTACTCCAGCAGCTCAGGACTGGTGTGATGGACATGTTAACACAGGTCCTTGTGGAGCTGAGGGAGATAAACCGCAGGGAGAACCTGAGGATGGAGAGGGAGAACTTGCGTTCCACTGAGGGGTCTACTGCAACCACCACCCCCTCTAGTGTTACCCCTGAAGCAACACCTAGGGGGCAGAGGGTTACCAGGAGATCCACAAGGGCATCCACCTCTGGCACCCAGGCTAAGGCCCCCCACCCAAAGAAGAAAAAATGAAAGGCCCAACCTGTTAAGTTTCCCCTCAATAAAGAAAACATTTTTTTTTTAATTCCAGTCTGATCTGTTGTGTCTTCAGTTATGGATTGGGTGGCAGGGTTGTCTCCAATGCATTGCCATACAATGCAGTGAACACAACCTCTGCCTATGTGAAATGTTAGTGGGATGCTACAACATGGGTTCACACACACACCGTTGTACAAATTCAACTTGTAATACATCCCTGGAGCCATATTACACCACTGTGTTATATGGCGGTGTTGTGTGTTGAATTTGAACAACAAAACATACCCCTTAGCACAACAAATTGTACAACACTGAACATTTGTCTACATCATGTGCTGTGTTTAACCCTTTGAGTGCCAGAGTGGTAGACAACGCATTGTCAAGAAATGCGTTGGGGACCACTCTTGCACTCAGTGGGTTAATGGGATAACCAGACAAACAGCTCTGTGATTTAGCAGGGACATTATAAGCAGGATAGATAAATGGGACATGTATCCATGTTGTCTTGGATTCACACACTCATTGTGCAACTGACTTACTGAAGAAGCCAATGTTTTTAACCTAGGATTTCAACGTGTAGCACACACATTGATATCCTGGGCTGAGCATTGGGGTCTCCTGTAAGTTGAGTTGCTGTTTCCCTAAGGGTGTAACAGACTTCACCAGTGATAACACATGTCCACTTAGTCTGGTTGTTCGTTAGCCCATGTACTGAGATATGTCAAAGTGGAGCAAAATCTCCGAACATGGATTATACTGAGCAATACAGATACTGTGGACAGGTATTCACTGTGGAAGTATGTCCCCTGTATCACCTCTTCATCACTCCCACAACACATTGGTGCATCACTGCCACCATCATCTGTTTGCATTGATACATCACAGAGTCCAGTCACTGGCAAACAAGTGGTGGACTCCTGTGATGTGGGTGTTGCCTTTCCATGTATGGGGCATACTCTACCCTGGGTGTGGTAACACATTGACATATGTGTTCTCAAATATATCCTCCTACAGACACAGATAGAATGGTGATGGTTCATCTTTATTGTGTCTCAAAGTACATTAGAATGTACATGTGTTTTGTGTGTGTATTGCCTATATGCATTGAACACCTGTATGAGAACACTAAATGTACTTTGAAACTAAATTGTAATACTTCAGTAACACTGCTGCCCTGCTCATGTGTTGTCCATGAGGTTTGACAACTCTGTAGCTGAGCATCCTGACTGTACAGGTTACAACACTCAAGAATTAGTGTTTTCTGTGTCTCTATGAGAATGTTCCAGTAGAGGTTTGTGTGAACCTCAGGTCAAACTTTGCATCACCAACAACATCACCATAAACAGCAAGGGGTGATCTTCATGAAGGTGTTGTCAAGACATCAATCCAGTCACATGGAAGATCTTCAGTTCAAGGATGGATCATGTTACGGATGCCTGCGGGACAAGAGGACAGGATTTGGAGCAGTAGACCTGAACTGATCATCAAGCAACAACAATTTAGTCTTTTTCATCCCCTCAGTTTTCACAGTTACAGGTGAGTGCACAAACCATTGCTTGACAATGTGTTGTGTACTCATCTGTAACCAATTCTGTGGGGAACTAAGGACATGTGCATCAGTCCTAGGGATATGTGCCCCTGACATGTATACACACATTAACAAGTGTTCTGAGAGCTCCATGGAAGTAATGACATTGTGCTGCCACTGTGAAAGTGACAGTGGCAGCCCAATGTCATTTGTTCCATGGAACTGTTAGGACACATTTGTTGATGTGTGTATTCATGTCAGGGGCACATACGTCTGCACACTCACAGGTCTGCATGGAGTCCGTGGTAATCTGATCTACGTCTCATGACCTCTACATTGTGTGCCCATACCACTGTACATCCACCCCTGTGCTGCTCTTCTCAGCTGTAGCACAGTACAGGTCCCATATTGAGTCTGATGTCCCTTCTCATGCAAATCATTAGATAATACTCTTTCACTACTGGGCTAGCATGGTTGTTCAGGCTCTAATCATGGCATATCCAGTTAGTTGCTGTCAATCAAGCTGTGTAAGGTGATGAACATGGGTAATATGTTGTACCTTGTTTCTCCTGAGGGTGTGCGTGATATCCTTGGGGTCTGTATGTCAACGTGGAGAGTGGAATGGAGGATGGTTGCTGAGTCCACACACACAATTTTCCACGTCCACTGCCAGTGCAGTGCTGTGTCACTGTTCCTGTGGGGTGAGACAGAACAAAATGTGCAGTGTGGTTAGTGTCACAGGACTGCTGGGGGACTTGCATGGATTGTTTGCATGCCTGTGTTATACTCACAGGTGAAGTATTCCGTGATGAGCCTGTCTCTGATCTGTGCCCCTCTCATGGTCTCCTCCACATGCCCGATGTCCATGGGCACTTCCTGTATGGGGGGGTCCGGGATGTGCTCCAGCAGCCTGGTGTCCACTGCGATATTGTGCAGTATTGCGCACGCCACAATGATGTCACACACCTTAGCCGGTGCATACTGCAGTGCTCCCCCAGAGTGGTCCAGACATCGGAATCTTGACTTGAGGAGCCCAAATGTCCGCTCAATAGCATTCCTGGTTCTGGCATGAGCCTGGTTGTAGCTTTCCTGGGCATGTGTTTGGGGATTGGCCAGAGGGGTCAGTAGCCAGGACTTGCATCCATAGCCAGCATCACCTGTGTAATGTGAGTGACATGGTGAAACAGGGAGCACATGTTGTGTGAATGATGTTTTGTGTGGTGGACGTAGTAGGTGTGGGTCAGGTGCATGCTGAGCTGAGTGGTGTGTACGCCTGTGTATGTGGTGTGATTTTGTTTTGTGAACTCACCCAGTAGCCATCCCCCTGTAAAGGTTCCATTCTCAAAATCTCTGTGGACTGAGGAGTTTTGTAGAATGTATGCATCATGTGTGCTGCCAGGATATTTTGCACAGACATTCATGATCCTCATGTTGCTGTCACACACCATCTGCACGTTGATGGAGTGGAAGTTCTTCCTGTTGATGAATATCTGTGCGTCACGTGCTGGGGCCTTAATCCGGACATGGGTGCAATCTATAGCACCCATGACCCTGGGCATGCCTCCCTTTGCGTAAAAGGCCTGCTTGACGTGTATCCAGTCCATGTCGGTGGTGGGAAAATGTATATGGGTACTGGCCTTGATTTTGAGGGCTGGCAGGACCTGGGCCAGCACTCTGGAGAATGTGGCCTGGGACATGCCAGATGCGTAACCCTCAGTGGACTGGAAGGCCCCGCTTGCCATGAAGTGTATGGCACAGAGTAGTTTCTGCAGGCCAGTTAGGGCATGGTTGTGGATGTAGATGGGATCCACCTGCTCCTTGATGACCTCATACAAGGCAATGATGCTGTCAGGCCTCAACCTGTAGCGATCAATGACCTCGTCATCAGCCATTCCAAAGAGTGTGACCCTTGGGCGGTATACCCTGGGCCTTGGTGGTCGTCTATACATCCTGTGCCCTCCAGGTGGGGATGGACTCCTGTGTGGCTGCTGAGCCAGAGCCTCCTCACTTGCAACAGGTGGAGGCTGTTGATGAGGCGTGCTTGGGGTTTGCTGATGTTCCCTAGCTCTCTCCCTTGCACGCCTTCTCCGCAGTCTTCGCAACAATATGTAACCCAACATACTGTTTGCTCTATCTGTCTCTCTCTCTCTCTCTACCTCTCTCTCTCTAGCTCTCTCTCTCTAGCGCGCTCTCTCTCTCTCTCTCCCTCCCTGAGTGGAAAACAAGCCACAAGTGAGTGTGTTGAGTTGTCCCTTTAAGTACTTGCTAGGGCGTTGTGTAGGTGTGGTGATGAGGTGAGTGCTGACCAATGGAGAGTTGTTTGTGTCCAGGTAAGTGTTTGCAGGTGTGTGTGTGTGTGTTATAAGATGTGGTGTGTTGTGCTTGTTCTGTGTGTGCCATTTGCGGGCGTGCAGTTGTGGGGTGCAGGTCGCGTGTTGATGTTGCCCAGGTGAGCTTGTATTTGCAGGGTCCGCTTTGTGTGATGACCCCCATTGTTCCGTGCCATGTTGTGTTGTTGTTTTTTTGTGTGTCATTGTTCCTGTGGTGTTGGTTGTTGTTTTGTGTGTAGTGATTTGTGTTGTGTGTGCATGTTTTTGTGTTGTTTTGGCATTGCACGGGTTAATTTTCCCATTTACATGGTTGTGCGGTAAGCCTTTTGTGTGTTTTCCTCTGTAACGGGTGTTTAGTTTTGGCCGTTAAGTGTCTAACGTGTGTGAGAAGTGGGTCTTAACTTTTAGCCGTTAGGTGTGTCTTTTTTTCAGCCGTTATCAGTACCGCAAGCCTTTGAATAGCTCTGGGGTATGTTGTTCCATGTTGTTCCATGCGTCTGAATGCACGTAAGTGTAGCGGCCGTAGGAATTGTGCAACTGCCGTTAGCTGTTGTTTAGACGGATCTTTGAATTGCAACATGACACTTAACGCACCCGTTAGTGTTTTTTTTGGTTAACGGCTGCCTTTAAATCGAGCCCACAGTCTCTACTGCTCATGACTGCAGCGCACACAGTCTCTACTGCTCATGACTGCAGCGCGCACAGTCTCTACTGCTCATGACTGCAGTGCGCACAGTCTCTACTGCTCATGACTGCAGTGCACACAGTCTCTACTGCTCATGACTGCAGCGCACACAGTCTCTACTGCTCATGACTACAGCGCACACAGTCTCTACTGCTCATGACTGCAGCGCACACAGTCTCTACTGCTCATGACTACAGCGCACACAGTCTCTACTGCTCATGACTGCAGTGCGCACAGTCTCTACTGCTCATGACTGCAGTGCGCACAGTCTCTACTGCTCATGACTGCAGCGCGCACAGTCTCTACTGCTCATGACTGCAGCGCACACAGTCTTTACTGCTCATGACTGCAGCGCACACAGTCTCTACTGCTCATGACTGCAGTGCACACAGTCTCTACTGCTCATGACTGCAGCGCGCACAGTCTCTACTGCTCATGACTGCAGCGCGCACAGTCCCTACTGCTCATGACTGCAGCGCAAACAGTCTTTACTGCTCATGACTGCAGTGCACACAGTCTCTACTGCTCATGACTGCAGCGCACACAGTCTCTACTGCTCATGACTGCAGCGCACACAGTCTCTACTGCTCATGACTGCAGTGCGCACAGTCTCTACTGCTCATGACTGCAGTGCACACAGTCTCTACTGCTCATGACTGCAGTGCACACAGTCTTTACTGCTCATGACTGCAGCGCACACAGTCTCTACTGCTCATGACTGCAGTGCGCACAGTCTCTACTGCTCATGACTGCAGTGCACACAGTCTCTACTGCTCATGACTGCAGTGCACACAGTCTTTACTGCTCATGACTGCAGCGCACACAGTCTTTACTGCTCATGACTGCAGCGCACACAGTCTCTACTGCTCATGACTGCAGTGCGCACAGTCTCTACTGCTCATGACTGCAGCGCGCACAGTCTCTACTGCTCATGACTGCAGCGCGCACAGTCTCTACTGCTCATGACTGCAGCGCACACAGTCTCTACTGCTCAGGACTGCAGCGCGCACAGTCTCTACTGCTCATGACTGCAGTGCGCACAGTTTTTACTGCTCATGACTGCAGCGCGCACAGTCCCTACTGCTCATGACTGCAGCACACACAGTCTCTACTGCTCATGACTGCAGCGCGCACAGTCTTTACTGCTCATGACTGCAGTGCACACAGTCTTTACTGCTCATGACTGCAGCGCACAGTCTCTACTGCTCATGACTGCAGCGCACACAGTCTCTACTGCTCATGACTGCAGTGAGCACAGTCTCTACTGCTCATGACTGCAGAGCGCACAGTCTCTACTGCTCATGACTGCAGCTCACACAGTCTCTACTGCTCATGACTGCAGTGAGCACAGTCTCTACTGCTCATGACTGCAGCGCGCACAGTCCCTACTGCTCATGACTGCAGTGAGCACAGTCTCTACTGCTCATGACTGCAGAGCGCACAGTCTCTACTGCTCATGACTGCAGCTCACACAGTCTCTACTGCTCATGACTGCAGTGAGCACAGTCTCTACTGCTCATGACTGCAGCGCGCACAGTCCCTACTGCTCATGACTGCAGCACACACAGTCTCTACTGCTCATGACTGCAGCGCGCACAGTCTCTACTGCTCATGACTGCAGTGCGCACAGTCTCTACTGCTCATGACTGCAGCGCACACAGTCTCTACTGCTCATGACTGCAGTGCGCACAGTCTCTACTGCTCATGACTGCAGTGCACACAGTCTCTACTGCTCATGACTGCAGCGCACACAGTCTCTACTGCTCATGACTGCAGTGCACACAGTCTCTACTGCTTATGACTGCAGCGCGCACACAGTCTCTACTGCTCATGACTGCAGCGCACACAGTCTCTACTGCTCATGACTGCAGCACACACAGTCTCTACTGCTCATGACTGCAGCGCACACAGTCTCTACTGCTCATGACTGCAGCACACAGTCTCTACTGCTCATGATGACTGCAGCACACACAGTCTCTACTGCTCATGACTGTAGCGCGCACAGTCTCTACTGCTCATGACTGCAGCGCACACAGTCTCTACTGCTCATGACTGCAGTGCACACAGTCTCTACTGCTCATGACTGCAGTGCGCACACAGTCTCTACTGCTCATGACTGCAGTGCGCACACAGTCTCTACTGCTCATGACTGCAGCGCGCACACAGTCTCTACTGCTCATGACTGCAGTGCGCACACAGTCTCTACTGCTCATGACTGCAGCGCACACAGTCTCTACTGCTCATGACTGCAGTGCACACAGTCTCTACTGCTCATGACTGCAGCACACACAGTCTCTACTGCTTATGACTGCAGCGCGCACACAGTCTCTACTGCTCATGACTGCAGCGCACACAGTCTCTACTGCTCATGACTGCAGTGCGCACAGTCTCTACTGCTCATGACTGCAGCACACACAGTCTCTACTGCACATGACTGCAGCGCACACAGTCTCTACTGCTCATGACTGCAGTGCACACAGTCTCTACTGCTCATGACTGCAGCGCACACAGTCTCTACTGCTCATGACTGCAGTGCACACAGTCTCTACTGCTCATGACTGCAGCACACACAGTCTCTACTGCTTATGACTGCAGCGCGCACACAGTCTCTACTGCTCATGACTGCAGTGCACACAGTCTTTACTGCTCATGACTGCAGTGCACACAGTCTCTACTGCTCATGACTGCAGTGCACACAGTCTCTACTGCTCATGACTGCAGCGCACACAGTCTTTACTGCTCATGACTGCAGTGCACACAGTCTCTACTGCTCATGACTGCAGTGCGCACAGTCTCTACTGCTCATGACTGCAGCGCGCACAGTCTCTACTGCTCATGACTGCAGTGCACACAGTCTCTACTAGTCATGACTGCAGCACACACAGTCTCTACTGCTCATGACTGCAGGGCACACAGTCTTTACTGCTCATGACTGCAGCGCGCACAGTCTCTACTGCTCATGACTGCAGCGCACACAGTCTTTACTGCTCCTGACTGCAGCGCGCACAGTCTTTACTGCTCATGACTGCAGTGCACACAGTCTCTACTGCTCATGACTGCAGTGCGCACAGTCTCTACTGCTCATGACTGCAGCGCACACAGTCTCTACTGCACATGACTGCAGTGCGCACAGTCTCTACTAGTCATGACTGCAGTGCGCACAGTCTCTACTAGTCATGACTGCAGTGCGCACAGTCTCTACTGCTCATGACTGCAGCGCACACAGTCTTTACTGCTCATGACTGCAGTGCACACAGTCTCTACTGCTCATGACTGCAGTGCGCACAGTCTCTACTGCTCATGACTGCAGCGCACACAGTCTCTACTGCTTATGACTGCAGTGCGCACAGTCTCTACTAGTCATGACTGCAGTGCGCACAGTCTCTACTAGTCATGACTGCAGTGCACACAGTCTCTACTGCTTATGACTGCAGTGCGCACAGTCTCTACTAGTCATGACTGCAGTGCGCACAGTCTCTACTAGTCATGACTGCAGTGCACACAGTCTCTACTGCTCATGACTGCAGTGCGCACAGTCTCTACTGCTCATGACTGCAGCGCACACAGTCTTTACTGCTCATGACTGCAGTGCACACAGTCTCTACTGCTCATGACTGCAGTGCGCACAGTCTCTACTGCTCATGACTGCAGCGCACACAGTCTCTACTGCTCATGACTGCAGTGCGCACAGTCTCTACTGCTCATAACTGCAGCGCACAGTCTTTACTGCTCATGACTGCAGTGCACACAGTCTCTACTGCTCATGACTGCAGTGCGCACACAGTCTCTACTGCTCATGACTGCAGTGCACACAGTCTCTACTGCTCATGACTGCAGTGCGCACACAGTCTCTACTGCTCATGACTGCAGTGCACACAGTCTCTACTGCTCATGACTGCAGTGCGCACAGTCTCTACTGCTCATGACTGCAGAGCGCACAGTCTCTACTGCTCATGACTGCAGCTCACACAGTCTCTACTGCTCATGACTGCAGTGAGCACAGTCTCTACTGCTCATGACTGCAGCGCGCACAGTCCCTACTGCTCATGACTGCAGTGAGCACAGTCTCTACTGCTCATGACTGCAGAGCGCACAGTCTCTACTGCTCATGACTGCAGCTCACACAGTCTCTACTGCTCATGACTGCAGTGAGCACAGTCTCTACTGCTCATGACTGCAGCGCGCACAGTCCCTACTGCTCATGACTGCAGCACACACAGTCTCTACTGCTCATGACTGCAGCGCGCACAGTCTCTACTGCTCATGACTGCAGTGCGCACAGTCTCTACTGCTCATGACTGCAGCGCACACAGTCTCTACTGCTCATGACTGCAGTGCGCACAGTCTCTACTGCTCATGACTGCAGTGCACACAGTCTCTACTGCTCATGACTGCAGCGCACACAGTCTCTACTGCTCATGACTGCAGTGCACACAGTCTCTACTGCTCATGACTGCAGCACATACAGTCTATACTGCTTATGACTGCAGCGCGCACACAGTCTCTACTGCTCATGACTGCAGCGCACACAGTCTCTACTGCTCATGACTGCAGCACACACAGTCTCTACTGCTCATGACTGCAGCGCACACAGTCTCTACTGCTCATGACTGCAGTGCACACAGTCTCTACTGCTCATGACTGCAGCACACACAGTATTTACTGCTCATGACTGCAGTGCACACAGTCTCTACTGCTCATGACTGCAGCGCACAGTCTCTACTGCTCATGACTGCAGCACACACAGTCTCTACTGCTCATGACTGTAGCGCGCACAGTCTCTACTGCTCATGACTGCAGCGCACACAGTCTCTACTGCTCATGACTGCAGTGCACACAGTCTCTACTGCTCATGACTGCAGTGCGCACACAGTCTCTACTGCTCATGACTGCAGTGCGCACACAGTCTCTACTGCTCATGACTGCAGCGCGCACACAGTCTCTACTGCTCATGACTGCAGTGCGCACACAGTCTCTACTGCTCATGACTGCAGCGCACACAGTCTCTACTGCTCATGACTGCAGTGCACACAGTCTCTACTGCTCATGACTGCAGCACACACAGTCTCTACTGCTTATGACTGCAGCGCGCACACAGTCTCTACTGCTCATGACTGCAGCGCACACAGTCTCTACTGCTCATGACTGCAGTGCGCACAGTCTCTACTGCTCATGACTGCAGCACACACAGTCTCTACTGCACATGACTGCAGCGCACACAGTCTCTACTGCTCATGACTGCAGTGCGCACAGTCTTTACTGCTCATGACTGCAGCGCACACAGTCTCTACTGCTCATGACTGCAGTGCACACAGTCTCTACTGCTCATGACTGCAGCACACACAGTCTCTACTGCTTATGACTGCAGCGCGCACACAGTCTCTACTGCTCATGACTGCAGTGCACACAGTCTTTACTGCTCATGACTGCAGTGCACACAGTCTCTACTGCTCATGACTGCAGTGCACACAGTCTCTACTGCTCATGACTGCAGCGCACACAGTCTTTACTGCTCATGACTGCAGTGCACACAGTCTCTACTGCTCATGACTGCAGTGCGCACAGTCTCTACTGCTCATGACTGCAGCGCGCACAGTCTCTACTGCTCATGACTGCAGTGCACACAGTCTCTACTAGTCATGACTGCAGCACACACAGTCTCTACTGCTCATGACTGCAGGGCACACAGTCTTTACTGCTCCTGACTGCAGCGCGCACAGTCTCTACTGCTCATGACTGCAGCGCACACAGTCTTTACTGCTCCTGACTGCAGCGCGCACAGTCTTTACTGCTCATGACTGCAGTGCACACAGTCTCTACTGCTCATGACTGCAGTGCGCACAGTCTCTACTGCTCATGACTGCAGCGCACACAGTCTCTACTGCACATGACTGCAGTGCGCACAGTCTCTACTAGTCATGACTGCAGTGCGCACAGTCTCTACTAGTCATGACTGCAGTGCGCACAGTCTCTACTGCTCATGACTGCAGCGCACACAGTCTTTACTGCTCATGACTGCAGTGCACACAGTCTCTACTGCTCATGACTGCAGTGCGCACAGTCTCTACTGCTCATGACTGCAGCGCACACAGTCTCTACTGCTTATGACTGCAGTGCGCACAGTCTCTACTAGTCATGACTGCAGTGCACACAGTCTCTACTGCTTATGACTGCAGTGCGCACAGTCTCTACTAGTCATGACTGCAGTGCGCACAGTCTCTACTAGTCATGACTGCAGTGCACACAGTCTCTACTGCTCATGACTGCAGTGCGCACAGTCTCTACTGCTCATGACTGCAGCGCACACAGTCTTTACTGCTCATGACTGCAGTGCACACAGTCTCTACTGCTCATGACTGCAGTGCGCACAGTCTCTACTGCTCATGACTGCAGCGCACACAGTCTCTACTGCTCATGACTGCAGTGCGCACAGTCTCTACTGCTCATAACTGCAGCGCACAGTCTTTACTGCTCATGACTGCAGTGCACACAGTCTCTACTGCTCATGACTGCAGTGCGCACACAGTCTCTACTGCTCATGACTGCAGTGCACACAGTCTCTACTGCTCATGACTGCAGTGCGCACACAGTCTCTACTGCTCATGACTGCAGTGCACACAGTCTCTACTGCTCATGACTGCAGTGCGCACAGTCTCTACTGCTCATGACTGCAGTGCGCACACAGTCTCTACTGCTCATGACTGCAGTGCACACAGTCTCTACTGCTCATGACTGCAGTGCGCACAGTCTTTACTGCTCATGACTGCAGCACACACAGTCTCTACTGCTCATGACTGCAGTGCACACAGTCTCTACTGCTCATGACTGCAGTGCGCACAGTCTCTACTGGTCATGACTACAGCGCGCACAGTCTCTACTGCTCATGACTGCAGTGCGCACAGTCTCTACTGCTCATGACTGCAGTGCACACAGTCTCTACTGCTCATGACTGCAGCGCGCACAGTCTTTACTGCTCATGACTGCAGCACACACAGTCTCTACTGCTCATGACTGCAGCGCGCACAGTCTCTACTGCTCATGACTGCAGCACACACAGTCTTTACTGCTCATGACTGCAGCACACACAGTCTCTACTGGTCATGACTGCAGCGCGCACAGTCTCTACTGCTCATGACTGCAGCACACACAGTCTTTACTGCTCATGACTGCAGCACACACAGTCTCTACTGCTCATGACTGCAGTGCGCACAGTCTCTAATGCTCATGACTGCAGTGCACACAGTCTCTACTGCTCATGACTGCAGTGCACACAGTCTCTACTGCTCATGACTGCAGTGCACACAGTCTCTACTGCTCATGACTGCAGTGCACACAGTCTCTACTGCTCATGACTGCAGTGCACACAGTCTCTACTGCTCATGACTGCAGCGCACACAGTCTCTACTGCTCATGACTGCAGCGCGCACAGTCTTTACTGGTCATGACTGCAGTGCGTACAGTCTCTACTGCTCATGACTGCAGCACACAGTCTCTACTGCTCATGACTGCAGTGCACACAGTCTTTACTGCTCATGACTGCAGTGCACACAGTCTCTACTGCTCATGACTGCAGCGCACACAGTCTTTACTGCTCATGACTGCAGCGCGCACAGTCTCTACTGCTCATGACTGCAGCGCGCACAGTCTCTACTGCTCATGACTGCAGCGCGCACAGTCTCTACTGCTCATGACTGCAGCGCGCACAGTCTCTACTGCTCATGACTGCAGCGCGCACAGTCTCTACTGCTCATGACTGCAGTGCGCACACAGTCTCTACTGCTCATGACTGCAGTGCACACAGTCTCTACTGCTCATGACTGCAGCGCACACAGTCTCTACTGCTCATGACTGCAGCGCACACAGTCTCTACTGCTCATGACTGCAGTGCACACAGTCTCTACTGCTCATGACTGCAGCGCACACAGTCTCTACTGCTCATGACTGCAGTGCACACAGTCTCTACTGCTCATGACTGCAGCGCACACAGTCTTTACTGCTCATGACTGCAGTGCACACAGTCTCTACTGCTCATGACTTCAGTGCACACAGTCTCTACTGCTCATGACTGCAGTGCACACAGTCTCTACTGCTCATGACTGCAGCGCGCACAGTCTTTACTGGTCATGACTGCAGTGCGTACAGTCTCTACCGGTCATGACTGCAGCGCGCACAGTCTCTACTGCTCATGAAGAAGGACTGGGGATAGTCCATAACCACAAACGACACGGAAACCAAATTCTTTTTTGGGTATGAACAGACGGTTTATTAAAACCAAACATCTTAAAATGACATTTCTCACTTAAAACCTTTTATTTAAACTCCTGTTTAACATCAAATTTCTTTATGGTTACACCTGTAAAACAATCATAACCCCTCCTATGCATGGCCAATTTAACCGGGCTCATGCTTAACACTTGTCTTTCCCATCACTCATCACCAATCTTTTTACACCAATTACCCCAGTTGGGCCATTCCACACTCGGCTCCACCGGGTAACGTCACCTCCCGCGACAAAGTCCGGGGCCACTTTTCCATTGTTTTCTCCCCTTACGGAAGCATCATCCTTTCTTTTCTCCCATCTAAAACTTAATTATCCCAATAACATCAACTTCTCCCGCCATAAGGGCCAATGCCTAACCCCTTAGGCCCTGGCCCTCCCCCCCCCCAACCATGGCCACCGCCTGTTCAATACCCTCCAACAACCCCAAATTGAAAAAATCAAGACCCAGGTCATTCGGGTGAACACCGTCCCCCCGAAACAGCCGGTCCGCCTCCCCCTCTAACACCCTGTGACGCACCGCCACACCCCCCAGCTGTAGAACATATTTCGTAATCTTCCTTTTGAGCTTAATCCTACTTTTATCCAGGGCTATTGGATCCCTTGCTTGCGCCCACACCCTACGGGCCACCGTCTCCGACCACACTATCACCAAATCCGGAAACAGCGCAAGCAAACGATGCAAATCCCTCTTAATCCGTTCCCCAAGACTCCAAACCGGGAACGAACCCAAATCGTTACCCCCCAAATGTATAACCAAAATTCTCGGACCCCCACCCCGACACTTAGCAAACTGAACTACATCCTGCAACAACTGCACCCATCGCATCCCACGACAGCCAAACCACGATACCTCCACCAAAGAAGGGTCCAAACCCAACTGAAGGCCATTCCTGCGAAGAGACGCCCGTTTCCTCGCCCAATACACGTAGGAATGCCCGATAATCCACACTTTCACCGGAGGAATACCTAGAAAAAACAAAAACACATGAACCCCGACCCCCAGCAACACATAGGACCCACCATCGGCAGGCACCAGCAACTGTAACACCCAAAGGGGGTATAATCATTTTTTTTTTTTTTTTTTTTTTTTTTTTGTTTTTGTTTTTTTTTGTTTTTTTTTGTTTTAATATACAGAACATCCACCCTACAAAAGCCCGCCCGATGAAACCAACCACCTACCCCCACCTATACAGCAAGGTTCCTCCCCGGCCTAACATACAACCGGAACCTGTCCGATTCCCACCTCCCAATGCGGCGTACGGCCTCGTCCGGCAAACCCAGCCGGGATGCCTCAGTTGCCGTCCCAATGCGGAAGGAGTGCCCTCCAAACTCCGCCACCGGCACCCCCAGACGCTCCAAACAACCACGAAAAACCGCAACAAATTGATATCTCGTCAAAGGCAAGCCGGTGGCATGAATCAGAAGGGGACCCCCAGCCCCCGGACGCACTGCCAAAAAGTCCCGCAGCAGCGACACCGGACACACATTGGAGGAAGGAATCGCAAATAACGTCACCCACCTCCCCCTACCCAGCATGTCAGTCTTGGACCGCTGGATCCGAAAACGAACTTCCCCCTCACCCAGCAACACATCCTCCCACCCCACCCCGCCGGGTGCAGCCCTGCTCCGACTCACCAATTCCCCTATCCTCATTGCGCCAAAGAAAGCCCAGCTGAATGCCACACGGAACAAACGCCTCTCGTAATCCAACGGGCAAATCAACGGAAGAACCCCCATCAACTGGCACAACAAGGAAAGAGAAACCGGCCGCCGAGCGTCCGGAACCCGCACTCCCCGGCGCATCCCCCTCAAGGCCATGCGCACCCTAAAATCTTTAGTAACATCCGTAAAACCCCTAAGCTTAAACTCAAAAACCAAACCCGCCAAACGCCCAGAGATGACGGAAGGCGAGCAGCCCAGATCAGCCCACTGCCATATCATCCACAAGACACCCAACAAGCGACATGAGTCGTCCGGAAAACCCCCTGCCACCCTGGACAGCTCCAACCACTCGTCCCAGGCGTTCGAGTACCGCGCCCAAGTGGCCGGCGCCACCGAATTCCTAATCCACACAGCTACTCCATCCTGCCAAGTTCCCACAGATAGTCCGGGCAGCCCGAGCCCACCTCCTTCGCTGCTGGTCACGCCACCCGAAAAGACTCCATCTGTAAGCGAGAAAGGGCGTCAGCCGCAACATTCTGCACCCCCGGCACATGCCTAGCCCGAAAAGACAAGTTTAAGCGCAAACACCGCAGCACCAAACACCGCAACAAACGCAGAACCGGGAGGGATGACGCCGTCAAGTTGTTGACCACGTCCACCACACCTAAATTATCACAGTGGAACACCACGCATTTATTCCGCAGCGAATCCCCCCAAAGCTCCAGAGCCACCACGATTGGAAACAACTCAAGGAACACCAAGTTACAGGTAAGACCACTGTCCATCCACCAGGACGGCCAGCACCCCGCACACCAATCCTCACCCAGGATCGCCCCAAAACCCACCGAGCCTGCCGCATCTGTCTGCAGGCCCACTTCCTCGTTCGAAGACACCGGATCCAACCACAGCGACCGCCCGTTAAAATTCCTCAAAAAACTATCCCACACCACCAAATTAGACCGCACCTCTTGAGTCAATCGAATGAAGTGGTGGGGCCGCTTAACTCCCGCCGTCAACCGCGCCAGCCGCCTAGAAAAAACACGCCCCATTGGCAGAATCCGACAGGCGAAGTTCAATTTACCCAACAAGGACTGCAGCTGCCGAAGAGTCACCCTCCTCACCCCCAAAAAGGCCCGTATCAAATCCCGAAGCTCGCCCAATTTTTCCGCCGGCAGACGACTTTCCATGGCAATCGAATCCAATTCAATTCCCAAAAAGGACAAACAAGTAGCCGGGCCAACCGTTTTGTCCGGCGCAAGAGGAACCCCAAAAACGTCCGCCACCCATTGCAAAGTCCGCAACAGCCACGCGCAAATCGCCGATCCTCCCGGGCCGACACAGAGGAAGTCGTCGAGATAGTGAATAATAGAGTGACAACCAGCCTCCACCCTCACAACCCATTCCAAAAACGTGCTGAAGGTCTCAAACAACGCACACGATATGGAACACCCCATCGGCAGGGACAAATCGACGTAAAAGGACCCTTGAAAGTAACACCCCAGCAAATGATGACAGGAAGGGTGGACAGGGAGTAGCCGAAACGCAGATTCCACATCCGCTTTTGCCAACAAAGCCCCCTTTCCCGCTTGAGAGACCAGGCGGACCGCCTTATCAAAAGAGGCGTACGAGACTTTACACACCTCAGGATCAATGTCATCATTAACCGAACCCCCAAAGGGGAACGATAAATGATGGATCATCCTAAACTTGCCCGGCTCTCTTTTAGGTACCACACCCAAGGGTGACACCCTGAGGTGTGGAAATGGGGGGGAAGAAAAGGGGCCCGCCATACGGCCCAACGCCACTTCCTTGTCCAGCATCGCCTGCACCACCTCCGGGAGAGACAAGGCCGATCCCAAATTACCCGACCCAAAAACCCCTTCCCTATCCCGGAAAGGAATGCGGAAACCCTCCGAAAAACCCTCCTCCAACAGCGCCGCCGCCTCCCGATTAGGGTAGCGGGCGAGCCACGGGAGCATGCGGCTTAAGCGTACCGGAGTCGCCCCCCTTGTCAGCCCCGTCACGCTCCAACCGGCGCTTAAAACATTTTGACACTGAGTGGGGTCCCCCACAGTGTGAGCACTCGTGGCGGAAACGACAGGACTGCCCGAACTTGCAGGCACCTTCGTTGAATTGCCAGCACACCCCCGGTTTACGGGCAGCGGCGGACACGGCGGGGAGCCCCAACCCCCCGGCGCCTGACAGAAACGACGATAGACCACCCTGAAACGTCGCAGGGCGCGTCATAATAGAAAGCCAAAGGCCAATATCCATCTGATCCCATGTCATGGAGGGGCGCACCGCCATGCGCTGACGAAATTGCTCGTCATAACACCACCAAGCTAAACCACCATAAGTGCGACAAGCGCTCCATATGGTATCCTGGTAGCAAAAGAGCGAGGAACACTTCTGCGGAAAGCGCTCCCCCATGACACAGGCCAAAATGGAGAAAGCCCTAATCCAGTTCCCAAAAACCTTGGGAATCTTACTATACCGCCGCCGCTCGCGATCCTCTTTCTTCGCGTCGTCCTTCTCCTCCTTGTCAGGGGGAGCATCTTCCAAAGGAAGTAAGGAGTAAAGTTCAACGTACTCCTGCTTCCAAATCTTTTCTTTGACCTCCGCCTTCAAGTGCGAACCCAAAGGGCCCGACCAACACAGGTACGCAGACCCGCACGCCGCAGCAGGAACCCCCGCCGGAACAGGAGCCCCCCCACCCAGAACCACGCCCCCCACAGGGACACCCAAAGACACATCCGACGACACCAAACCGGGACCCGTAACCCCCGCCCCCGGAGCACCCAGCGGGGGGGGAGCCAAAGCAGCCCCCCCGAGACCCACCGAGTACCCCCCTGGCACAGTCCCCACCTGAGTCCCCCCGTCCGCCACCCCAGCCCGCAGATGCGACGCCCACGCCCTAACCGCCCCGTCATCCAACCCCCCACCCGCCCCACCGGACTGTCTAACAGTATCAATCAGCCTCGTCAACCCCCCCAACACTTCCCCCAGAAGACCCCCAGCCCCACCCACCCCCAACCCAGACCCCACAGTACCTCCTGAGCCGGTTCCCAGCTCCACAGGAGTACGCGCCTCCGTCACTGGAAGCTGCTGCACAGCCACCGCCAGGTCGCTCCCGCTCCTCACCACTGGCACCGGATCCGCTACCTGCAACTGGACAGAAGAGGACATCAGCGGCCCCAGCGCCTGCACACCGCCAAGCTCGCTCCCACCCGACACCGCAGCCCCCTGCGAGGGCCCGGATGAACCCCCAGCACCCAGGACGTCAGATAACCCAGGCTGGCAAGCTGAAGTCCCCAGCGACACCCCCAGGGGCAACGAGGGCCCCCCAGGCGTTCCTGCACCGTGCACCCCGCTCGCGCCTGGGACCACCACCTCCGCGCTCCCCTGCAGACAGCACAAGCAGACCTCCCATGCAGAGACCCCTACCGCCAGGGTGCGCAGCCAAAACCCCACACAGCCATCAGACCTCACCTGACTCCCTGTTCCACTCCTGCCCGCTCCAGCACGGTCCACAGCAGCCAGGGGCCTGCCACCCCCACGAAGCAGCTCTCCCACGGGAAGGTCTCCTCCTATCCCCGCCCGGACTCCTACTGGGGCGGGACCTGCGTTCCTCCACATCACCAAGGGACCCCCTCACCGGGCGCTCCTTAGCCCGCCGGCTCCCACGAGCTCCTGCTCCACTGGCCGCAGTGCCCTCCGCCCGGGCTGCCACCGGGCTTCTACTGCGCCTCCGGCTCCTCCCACCCTCAGGGCTAAGGCGGTCCGGCGGGCGCGCCCGCGTCCTCCTCACAGGCCGACCCGGCTCAGCTGGTCCGCTCACAGCCACACTCCCGCGCCCATCCGAGTTCCTGAGCCGCAGCTGCTCCCGCAGCCACCGACCACCATCCTCCTCAGCCACCCGCCGCAGCTCCTCCATAAGCTCGTCCGACATCAGGTAACAGCAGCTGCCACACACAAGCACCGCTACTGCTCCGCTTCCTTCCTGCCTCTGCCCCTCATCTACACTGCCCTAACTTCCTTTACCGCGCTAATTCCCTAACTCTTACCCCTCCCCCTGACCTACCTCATTTCCTACCCTTCCCCTTCTTCATGTCCCCCCTTCCTTATTGTCCGGGGGGTTTCTTGACTGCAGCGCACACAGTCTCTACTGCTCATGACTGCAGTGCGCACAGTCTCTACTACTCATGACTGCAGCACACACAGTCTCTACTGCTCATGACTGCAGTGCGCACAGTCTCTACTGCTCATGACTGCAGGGCACACAGTCTTTACTGCTCATGACTGCAGTGCGCACAGTCTCTACTACTCATGACTGCAGTGCACACAGTCTCTACTGGTCATGACTGCAGTGCACACAGTCTCTACTGCTCATGACTGCAGTGCACACAGTCTCTACTGGTCATGACTGCAGTGCACACAGTCTCTACTGCTCATGACTGCAGTGCGCACAGTCTCTACTGCTCATGACTGCAGCGCACAGTCTTTACTGCTCATGACTGCAGTGCGCACAGTCTCTACTACTCATGACTGCAGTGCACACAGTCTCTACTGCTCATGACTGCAGTGCACACAGTCTCTACTGCTCATGACTGCAGTGCGCACAGTCTTTACTGCTCATGACTGCAGTGCGCACAGTCTCTACTGCTCATGACTGCAGCGCACACAGTCTTTACTGCTCATGACTGCAGCACACACAGTCTCTTCTGCTCATGACTGCAGTGCGCACAGTCTCTACTGCTCATGACTGCAGAGCGCACAGTCTCTACTAGTCATGACTGCAGAGCGCACAGTCTCTACTAGTCATGACTGCAGTGCGCACAGTCTCTACTAGTCATGACTGCAGTGCGCACAGTCTCTACTGGTCATGACTGCAGTGCGTAGTCTCTACTGCTCATGACTGCAGCGCACACAGTCCCTACTGCTCATGAATGCAGCACACACAGTCTCTACTGCTCATGACTGCAGTGCGCACAGTCTCTACTGCTCATGACTGCAGTGCACACAGTCTCTACTGCTCATGACTGCAGTGCGCACAGTCTCTACTGCTCATGACTGCAGCACACACAGTCTCTACTGCTCATGACTGCAGTGCGCACAGTCTCTACTGCTCATGACTGCAGCACACACAGTCTCTACTGCTCATGACTGCAGCACGCACAGTCTCTACTGCTCATGACGGCAGCGCACACAGTCTCTACTGCTCATGACTGCAGTGCACACAGTCTCTACTGCTCATGACTGCAGTGCACACAGTCTCTACTGCTCATGACTGCAGTGCACACAGTCTCTACTGCTCATGACTGCAGAACGCACAGTCTCTACTGCTCATGACGGCAGTGCGCACAGTCTTTACTGCACATGACGGCTTCTGACAAACACCCTAGTGAATTATTATGTAGGATATGTAATAATGGGATCTACTGTGTTCCATTAGCTGTTTATATGTTCAGTGATGCTTATAGTACAGACAGGACTATATGTCTGTTATATCGGATATTAATATCTGTATCTTTATTTTTGACATCTAGAGGACTATACATGCTAGACTTATGGCTAAGTATTAACCAATCAGAGGACAGATACCATGCTCAAAAAAAGCCCTCCCATTTGAGGCAGGGACTTAAAGGGATAGTAATACCTAAAATGTAAAAAAAAATATGTTGTAGGGTTTATCTCCCTGAGTAAAACAAGGGTACTCCCACTGCTGAAAGATGTTTCATTCAAAAGTTATTAATTTTCAAAGTTGAATTTTTTAGGTGCAATATCACAGTGGCCTGAAATTGTACAGTGGTGCTGTTGCTACACGATCCTATGGACAGTTCTGGTCTCAGGACCATAAATCTCCATAGGGTGATGTAGCAACAGCGCCACTGTACAATTTCAGGCCACTGTGATATTGCACCTAAAAAATTCAACTTTGAAAATTAGTAACTTTTGAATGAAACATCTTTCAGCAGTGGGAGTACTCTTGTTTTACTCAGGGGGATAAACCCTACAACATATTTTTTTTTACATTTTAGGTATTACTATCCCTTTAAGTATTTAACCGGCCAGAGACAGATTTTTACCTTTTGAAAAAGCTTACGAAGGCTAAACGTGCGTTAGGTGTTAGGATCAGGTACTTATGGGATCTTATCTAATACTCTCTGTATCTAATGGGGCGCATGACGATGTACGTTAGATATTAGTCATGGCTGGCCAGGAGATGTGGGTACTGCTGCATACAGCGCTGTAGGATCAGTTGTTACAATCTACTCTGTCTCCTGACTTGCTGATGCTTATGTGACTAACATGACTCATCATGACCGGGAGGGTCCTCATCTATTTGTGTACTATGTAAAAATGGGGCGTAAGATACTCTCTGTACACGTGCGGATAGTTACCATCACATCTCTATAGGTATACTTACATTGAGATTTAACTATCACTGGCACTCACTGCTACTGATACCTACTATCCCTGTAACACTGAGTGTTCTGTATGATACAATGTAACACTATCCCTGTAACACTGAGCGCTCCGTATGATACAATGGAACACTATTCCTATATCACTGAGTGCTCTGTATTATACAATGTAACACTAACCCTGTAACACTGAGTGCTCTGTATGATACAATGTAACACTAACCCTGTAACACTGAGTGCTCTGTATGATACAACGTAACACTATCCCTGTAACACTGAGCGCTCTGTATGACACAATGTAACACTATCCCTGTAACATTGAGTGCTCTGTATGACACAATGTAACACTATCCCTGTAACACTGAGTGCTCTGTATGATACAATGTAACACTATCCCTGCAGCACTGAGTGCTCTGTATGATACAATGTAACACTATCCCTGTAGCACTGAGTCCTCTGTATGATACAATGTAACACTATCCCTGTAACACTGAGTGTTCTGTATGATACAATGTAACACTCTCCCTGTAACACTGAGTGCTCTGTATGATACAATGTAACACTATCCCTGTAACACTGAGTGCTCTGTATGATACAATGTAACACTATCCCTGCAGCACTGAGTGCTCTGTATGATACAATGTAACACTATCCCTGCAGCACTGAGTCCTCTGTATGATACAATGTAACAATATCCCTGTAACACTGAGTGCTCTGTGTGATACAATGTAAATCCTGCTGGTCCTCTGAGTGTGTACAGTGAAGGGAGAAGTCCTGCTTGTCCTGTGAGTGTATAAGGTGAAGGGAGAAGTCCTGCTGGTCCTGTGAGTGTATAAGGAGAAGGGAGACGTCCTGCTGGGCCAGTTTGTTTATAAGGTGAAGGGAGAAGTCCTGCTGGTCCTGTGAGTGTATAAAGTGAAGGGAGAAGTCCTGCTGGTCCTGGCATGACCGCACCGTGATCGGCTGACACTGTGGCCTGTGTATACGGGCTCATCTACTAGTGTTTAATAATTCGTGGGCGACTTATTAGTAACTGAAAGTTCCGCTTTAAAGGATGATATTTTAAACATCTCGGGGTGATCCAATTCCATAAGTTCCCTGGTGTGACTGTAACACTGTCCCTGCTCTTACAGTCCATGGAGAACAGATACAGGGAGATCACTGTCAGGGACAGAAAACTGTTAAAAAAAAAAGGTGAATAAGAAAAAAATAAAATGGTATAAATAATGTTACTTTCCATACTGTACAGTGCAGTATGTGTAAAGCTACTTTCCCTTTAGAGAATAATCCTATATAATAATAATAATAATATAAAAGTAGTTGCTGATCTCTGAAGTGTGATTCCTCCTTTCAGGATCCCATGCTTCCTCCTGTGCCCCAAGCTGGACAGAGCCACAGGTCAACACCAGATCGGGTAGTCAGACAAGCCTAAGGTCATACACGGAACGGTTAGTCAGCCAGAGCCGCAGGTTTGCACCAGATTGGATATCAGACAAGCCAAGGGTCATACACAGAGCGGGTAATAAGACAGAGCCACAGATCAACACCAGATCGGGTAGTCAGACAAAACCAGGTAATACACAGGGCAACAGAAGCACAACTGCACTGGAACACCACGAAAGGGCAACTGAAGTGGTGTCCAGGCAGTTTATATACACATTGCTCTACCCCCAAGAGGTGGAGCAAAAATGTGATGTCCCTTTAAGAACCGGATCACAACGTCATCATTGAATCCCTGTGACGAGCGCCCGAGTTCCGATGCGGCTGGAGCCACCAGGGGGAGCAGCAAGGAGGCCGGTCACCTGGATGAACACCAGGGCGCACTGGTACTCCCAACAGACTCGGCAACCCGCTAGGACGCAGAGACCGGCCGCCCACAGGGTCAAAGGTAAGAAACCGCTTACAACACCACACAACGCTGACTTCAGGGAAGGGGGAGGGAGAAGGCAATTTTAGGAACGATTGTCTCTCAAACCATAAAGATTTGAGAGATGACACTGGGGGCATTACATTTGTTTTTTAATATGACTTTAATATAGGGATTAGTAATTATTATGTATTAGTATCCCTTTATTGACCGGAGAGATTTGGACTTTTTTAACTATGTCGTTGTTCAACCATATTTTCTCTTTAATTCCTTTTGTACACCCACAAAAATTATATACTGTTTTTAAGCACAAGTAGGGCTTTCTTTTGATACCACAATTATATGAATACCTCATCGTTTAATTTGATTAAAATAGAAAAAAAGAGCAAAAAAATAAAAAAAACAACATTTTGTTTATATTTTCCTGTCAGGATTAGTATACTATTAGTTCATTACAAAAAAATACCCCTAAATATATTCATTTGCTTCTCATAAATATAAGAGTACCCCATATGCCTAGTATTTCAATCCCTTTCTCACATTTACAAGGTAAATATTACAAGATGGACGCCATTATATCCAAACTGTAATTTTTCATCAATTGGCATGTGAGCATCATATCTTAGTTGATGGTGCCAGAACCAAAAATGTCCCACAAAGGTACATGTTTCAGAAAACTAGACAACATAAGGTAAATAATCAGGAGAATTTGGAGTTTTCTATGCAGGTATTTTTCCAGAAATAGTTTTCAAAATTGTGGTAATATTTTGCATTTTTTTTGCAGTTTTCACACTTATATTTCAATATTACTGTTGATATCAAGCACTGAATAGTTAACATTTTAAAAAAATGCATTGTTTATGTTCAGCTCCTTCTTCTGAGTACGGCAATACCCCATATGCATGGGTTTCTCAAGGTTTGGGGGAACTACGGGGCCCAAATTGGAACATGCGCGTTTCCAGTTTCACACTTTGAATTTTCACAGCTTGCGTCACTGGTGTCAGGTATCATTTGAGGCTCTGTACCAGTGCCCCACTTTAAGATTTCCCCCCAAAAGTGTATATTTTTGTAAAGTATACACTCCAGGCTTTCATTTTATGTATGTTTTCAAATTTTTTACTCAGCCATTTTACCACCAATCCCTCGTAAACCTTGACGTAAGTAAAAAGATCAGCGTTTTTCACACTTTGACTTCAATGTTGATTTGAATTTCAAGCACATGATAGGTGAAGACTTAAAAAAATGCATTCTTTAGTGTTTAGCACCTTCTTCTGAGTACGACAATACCCCATATGCATAGGTTTCTCAAGGTCTGGGGGACCTACCGGGCCCAAATTTGAACATGAGCTTTTCCAGTTTCACACTTTGAATTTTCACAGCTTGCGTCACTGATGCCATGTCTCATTTGAGGCTGTGTACCAGTACCCCACTTTAAGACTTCCACCCAAAAGTGTATATTTTTGGAAAGTAGACACCCCAGGCTTTCATTTTATGCATGTTTTCAAATTTTTAACGCAGCCATTTTACCACCAATCCCTTGTAAAACTTGACGTAAGTAAAAAGATCAGCGTTTTTCACACTTTTACTTCAATGTTGATGTGAATTTCAAGCACATAATAGCTGAAGATTTTTAAAAATGCATTGCTTAGTGTTCAGCTCCTTCTTCTGAGTACGGCAATACCTCATATGCATAGGTTTCTCAAGGTTTGCGGGAGCTACGGGGCCCAAATTGGAACATGCACGTTTCCAGTTTCACACTTTGATTTTTCACAGCTTGCGTCACTGATGCCATGTCTCATTTGGGGCTGTGTACCTGTGCCCCATTTTAAGATTTCCCCCCCAAAAGTGTATATTTTTGGAAAGTAGACACCCCAGACTTTCATTTTATGTATGATTTAAAATTTTTTACACGGCCATTTTACCACCAATCCTGTGAAAACTTGACACAAGTAAAAAAATTAAGCGGTTTTAACACTTACATTTCAATGTTGATGTGGATTTCAAGCACAGGATAGGTGAAGATTTTATAAACTGCATTTATTTGTGTTCAGCTCCTTCTTCTGAGAACGGCAATACCCCATATGCATAGGTTTCTCAAGATTTGGGGGAGCTACTGGACCCAATTTTGAACAAATATTGAATTTTCACATCTTGCTTAACTGGTGCCATGTCTCAATTGGAGCTGTGTAACAGTTGTCCACTTTAAGATTCCCCCCCCCCCCAAAAGTTTATATTTTTGGAAAGTAGACACCCCAGGCTTTCATTTTAGGTGTGTTTTCAATTTTATTTTACGCAGTCATTTTACCACCAATCCTGTGAAAATTCAGCATTTTTCACACTTTGCCTTCAATGGTGATGTGAATTTCAAGGACAGAATTTCAAGGACAGAATCTGTTGGGCGCGCCTGTAGGCAGATGCCTACTCTGCCTAATTCTAATCTGGCCCTGGGAGTCTGTAGTGTTTATAAAACACTTTATAAGCTACTTCAGTGCAAGAGGTATGTGCAGCACTCAACGGCTTGCAGTTTAATTGCAGTTTAATTGCTGCATGGTTTGTTTAACCTTTCAGTTTAAACAGTGTGTTTATTGCATTTTATACTCAGTCTTTTGTGATGGAGTATTAGGGTATCTTGCCACTGTTTTTTAAGTCTTTGAGTATTATAGGTTCCAAACACACTGCGATGCAATTCAAGGGGTTAAAGCTTAAACCTCTGAGTGCCATAGAGGAATCCAGCGAATTGCGTTGCATACCTTTCTGGCACTCAGACGGTTAAACGGCAACTATCAGTCTATAGTTGGCCTATCTGCAGATCTGTTAAATTGACAATGAGCTTTATGGCTGCCAGATCATCTGTTTTGAGTGCCAGGAATACATAACGGATTTGTTTTGCATTTGCAATGCATTGCATACTCAGCTACCACTCAAAGGGTTACAAAAGTACACATATGAAAATGCCTCCTGCATTGAGACGTGGGAACAACTTCATTTTAATAATTAACCACTGTTTTGAGCCCGACAGAAAGCATTTTGTATATATGTCCTATCAACCCTAATATGTAAAAAAAAACAAAAAAAAGCAGAATGGCATAAATGTAATTCTGGGACAGACCAGCAAAAAAATGCCATTATGCTATGGGGCTGGTATAATGACACAATGCTATGGGGCTGGTATAATGACGCAGTGCTATGGGGCTGGTATAATGACACGATGCTATGGGGCTGGTATAATGACGCAATGCAACGGGGCTGGTATAATGACGCAGTGCTATGGGGCTGGTATAATGACACAATGCTATGGGGCTGGTATAATGACGCAGTGCTATGAGGCTGGTATAATGACACAGTGCTATGGGGCTGGCATAATGACGCAGTGCAATGGGGCTGGTATAATGACGCAGTGCTATGGGGCTGGTATAATGAAGCAGTGCTATGGGGTTGGTATAATGACACAGTGCTATGGGATTGGTATAATGACACAGTGCTATGTGGTTGGTATAATGGAGCAGTGCTATGGGGCTGGTATAATGACGCAGTGCTATGGGGCTGGTATAATGAAGCAGTGCTATGGGGTTGGTATAATGAAGCAGTGCTATGGAATTGGTATAATGACACAGTGCTATGGGGCTGGTATAATGACGCAATGCTATGGGCTGGTATAATGAGGCAGTGCTATGGGGCTGGTATAATGACGCAGTGCTAGGGGGCTGGTATAATGGAGCAGTACTATGGGGCTGGTATAATGATGCAGTGCTAGGGGACTGGTATAATGACACAGTGCTATGGGACTGGTATAATGACGCAGTGCTATGGGGCTGGTATAATGACGCAGTGCTGTGGGGCTGGTATAATGACGCAGTGCTCTGGGGCTGGTATAATGAGGCAGTGCTATGGGGCTGGTATAATGACGCAGTGCTAGGGGGCTGGTATAATGACGCAGTGCTATGGGAGTGGTATAAAGGAGCAGTGCTATGGGGCTGGTATAACAACGCAATGCTATGGGGCTGGTATAATGACACAATGTTATGGGGCTGGTATAATGACACTATGCTATGGGGCTGTTATAATGACGCAGTGCTATGGGACTGGTATAATGACACAGTGCTATGGGGCTGGTTTAAAGGAGCAGTGCTATGGGGCTGGTAATAATATAATATTATTTTGTAGATATTCAAAAAAATAAATTCTCTGGAGCAAGTCCCGTCTCTCAAACCTTTATAGTTGAGAGATATAACGTTTTAAAGTTCCTCCTCCCTCCCCTTGCACAGATGTCAGCTGTAAAGCTGACAGAAGGAGATCCTGGTCCCGGGACCAGCAGAAGGCTCTTCAGCAGAGTCGAAATAGCGCTATCTAAAAAGAAATTCTATAATGGAATGCTCTGCTGGCAAACCAGGCACACTTTGTAGACCGTTCCAATGAAGTATTTATTTTTATATTGCAATATTTCGGCTCTGCTGAAGAGCCGCCTCACGTCGGCCGACACAAATCTCCTTCTGTCAGCTTTTAACATACAACAGAACTTGAAGTTTTTAGCCCAATATCTGTTCCTATACTACCTTTTATCTATAATTCTAGATAAATGTTAGTGTGTCATTTTAACTCTTTGTAGCATT
Organism: Rhinophrynus dorsalis; assembly: GCA_037306005.1. Taxonomy (NCBI): domain Eukaryota; kingdom Metazoa; phylum Chordata; class Amphibia; order Anura; family Rhinophrynidae; genus Rhinophrynus; species Rhinophrynus dorsalis. The sequence goes on along the minus strand of CM074720.1, from coordinate 7,307,215 downwards.
GCTGTAACATGCAGAGGTAATGTACAAATCCAGTAGCGCAGCTCATGGTCTGCACGGGGACATTGGCCTCTAACTCTAGCGCTTTGAGGTATGTCCTAGAGTGTATGAACACGCACACCCACTACCATCATTAAAGGAGCAGTAAACTTTTTTTATGAAAAAATATATATTGTAGGGTTTTCCTATTGAGTAAAATAAGGGTACTCCCACTGCCGAGAGATTTATATTTCCAGAGTTATTACAGTTTAAACCCATTAGCAGTGCCCTCTAGTGGTCAAATTCTAATTAGATTTCCTGTTAGATTCTAATGGAGAGGTAAGTCAGAAAAGTCAGAGACATACAGTTCTCCATAGAATGTGATAGAAACTGCTCAGTCACTTCCTGTCAGTTAGAACTATCAGGAAGTAAACACAGTAAATTCACTTCCTGTCAGTTAGAACTATCCGGAAGTAAACACAATAAATTAACTTCCTGTCAGTTAGAACTATTAGGAAGTAAACACAGTAAATTCACTTCCTGTCAGAACTATCAGGAAGTAAACACAGTAAATTCACTTCCTGTCAGAACTATCAGGAAGTAAACACAGTAAATTCACTTCCTGTCAGTTAGAACTATCAGGAAGTAAACACAGTAAATTCACTTCCTGTCAGAACTATCAGGAAGTAAACACAGTAAATTCACTTCCTGTCAGAACTATCAGGAAGTAAACACAGTAAATTCACTTCCTGTCAGTTAGAACTATCAGGAAGTAAACACAGTAAATTCACTTCCTGATTATTTAAACTGCTATAATTTTTGAATAAAACATCTGACAGCGATGGGAGTGACCTTGTTTTATTCAGAAGGAAAAGCTCTGTAAAATATGTGTTTTCATAAAAATAAGTTTACTGCTCCTTTAAGTCTAATTAGTGCAAGAAACCCTGAACAGCTCCTGGATACCAAGCACAGGGATATAGCGTAAAGTTACACCACAGTCCTCTGCACCTTGTTAGTACAGAGTGATATACAAGGGGCAAGGAAGGGAACCCATTTAGATGTATTTACTCTTTCCTGCTTCGCTCCCCTCGGTGTGGGAGGTATAAAAGGGAGGATTTGGGGGTGTAAGTACCTTAGTTATTTGGTGTCAGGAGGAGGCGTAGGACTATGGAATCCTTATAGAGTGGAATGTTACCAGTATATCCAGTATATTATGTGCACTGTTCTATATAAATATTATCCTCTTAACTTCACTGCTCACCCACTGAGTACCAGAGGGCTGCAACACATTGATCAGTAATGATAAACACCCTTCTGGTGCTCAAACGGTTAAAAGAGGCTTTAACCCTCTGGTAACCAGAGAGGAGTGCAAGGTTTTCCTTTTCAAGGTGTTGCACGCCAGTATGGTCCACAAGAAGTTACTGTCAGTAGGTCAGTGATGGCTGACTGGGAGTGAATAGGTTAAATCATTGCCCGGGGGGGTAAGCAGGCAGATACCGATGTATGCTTTGTGAGGTGCCCCACACAGAGGCAGCCATGAACCTTATTAATACAACAACAAGGACCCGTCCCTCCTGCCAGGCAATTTTCCAGTCCATTGTCCATGAAAGGGCCCAGCTAACGAGACACTGAGAGCGCGACCCGCACACAAAGGCCCAGATAGAGATATACACAGACACTGGCCTATCAGCTCATTGCAATGCCAACTGTGCCACCAGTGTTAGGATATGTACAGAGTTGGCAGCACAGAGCCTGGCCCCAGAGTTCATTACTATGCCAACTGTGCCACCAGTGTTAGGATATGTACAGAGTTGGCAGCACAGAGCCTGGCCCCAGAGTTCATTACTATGCCAACTGTGCCCCCAGTGTTAGAATATGTACAGAGCTGCGGGTAATGAGTCTGGCCCCAGAGCCCGATACAGTGCCAACTGTGCTACCAGTGTTAAGACATATACAGAGATGGCAGCACAGAGCCTGGCCCCAGAGCCCGATACAGTGCTAACTGTGCCACCAATATCAGGATATGTACAGAGCTGACAGCACAGATCCTGGCCCCAGAGCCCACTGCAGTGCCAACTGTGCCACAAGTGTCAGGATATGTACAGAGCTGGCAGTAAGGAGCCTGGCCCCAGAGCCCACTGCAGTGCCAACTGTGCCACAAGTGTCAGGATATGTATAGACCTGGCAGTAAGGAGCCTGGCCCCAGAGCCCACTGCAGTGCCAACTGTGCCACCAGTGTCAGGATATGTACAGAGCTGGCAGTAAGGAGCCTGGTGCCAGAGCCCACTGTAGTGCCAACTGTGCCACCAATGTCAGGATAAGTACAGAGCTGGCAGTAAGAACATGCCCCTAGAACAGGTATAGCTAGTCCTCAGGACCTCCCAACGTGTTCATGATACCCAGCTGTATCACAGGGGACTAGTTATAGCCGACATCATTTTCATTGTTCCTCCTGTTCTCACTCAGGAATATCCATAACACAGGCATGTCTGATTGGGGACCGGGGTAAATACCACTGACCTAGAACCTACTGCAGTGCCAGCTGTGCCACCACTAAGAAATGTATAGACCAAAGGGAAGAGAATTATACTTAATATTTATTGATTCACTTTCATCAGGCATAGTGCCCTGTGATTGGAGGAAAGCTGATATAGTTCCATTGTTTAAAAAGGGGGCAAGATCAAAACCAGGAAATTATAGACCTGTGAGCTTGACTTCCATAGTGGGTAAGATACTAGAAGGGTTACTAACTGACACTATTCAGAACTATGTGACTTCCATAGTGGGTAAGATACTAGAAGGGTTACTAACTGACACTATTCAGTACTATGTGACTTCCATAGTGGGTAAGATACTAGAAGGGTTACTAACTGACACTATTCAGAACTATGTGACTTCCATAGTGGGTAAGGTACTAGAAGGGTTACTAACTGACAGTATTCAGAACTATGTGACTTCCATAGTGGGTAGGGTACTAGAAGGGTTACTAACTGACAGTATTCAGAACTATGTGACTTCCATAGTGGGTAAGATACTAGAAGGGTTACTAACTGACACTATTCAGAACTATGTGACTTCCATAGTGGGTAAGATACTAGAAGGGTTACTAACTGACAGTATTCAGAACTATGTGACTTCCATAGTGGGTAAGATACTAGAAGGGATACTAACTGACACTATTCAGTACTATGTGACTTCCATAGTGGGTAAGATACTAGAAGGGTTACTAACTGATAGTGTTCAGCAGGATTATGTGTTTACCAAATGTATAATTAGTATGAGTCAACATGGTTTTAATGGAGCATAGATCATGTCCAACTAAATTACATGAATTCTAGGATAGGGTAAGTGGTAGCTTGGAACAAGGGTATTTCTGTAGCTATAGGGTACTTAGATTTGGCTAAAGCCTTTGATTATGTGTCCCACGATAAAAATAATGAATAAAATTAAAAGGGATCAGCTTGATAGAGATACTTGGGGCAGAGAACTGGTTGAAAGATAGATGGCAGAGAGTTGTTGTAAATGGAACCCTTTCAAGTTGGTCCAAATTTGGGGTGCCACAGGGTACCAAATATAGGTAGACCTCATTTACAACTTTTCTGTGTTGGGTCGTTAACAAAGAGTTGACTGCACCAATGTTTGCGCCTTCAAGGTCAGCTAACTAGCTACTGTGTGTGTGTGTGTATACATATATATATGTGTGTGTGTGTGTGTATATATATGTGTGTGTGTGTGCTTGCGCTTCTGTGTGTATTTGTATGTGTGTTGGTATGTGTATATATATGTCTATGGTTGTGTGTGTTTGTCTGTCTGATGCGTATGAATGTGTGTGTCTTTATGTGTGTGCATTTAAATATAAATATATATATATATGTGTGTGTGTGTGCGTGTGCATGTATATGTATGTGCATAGAGTGTATGTATTTGTGTGTAGGAAAAAGAGGGGGAGAACACAAACAGGTAGCGCCCTGTGTATATCAATATGAACAAAAATATTAACCGCCACCTACACCAGCCAACCTTTGTATAGCTAAACCGGCGATAAATAGAGCAACCACCTAACGCGTTTTGTGCATTGAGCACTTCCTCAGGGATAAAAGAAATATATGAGCCTAACATGTGGTTTCTATAGTAAGGTCTCATAAGGTGAACTCGTGTTAACTGATTGCGTCCTAGGACACGTATTGATTGGTACTCACACTGACTGCATCCGGTAACTTTTATAACCCAAATGAACTCTTTGGTGACAGGAAAGCAATGCAAAACTAATTGTGTCTAAAATGTAATAGATCTACGGACTTATAAATATTGCAATAGTTTGGCTGAATGTGCTAAACGTATAAATGATACAAAATACGTAAGAAACACAAATTTAAAAAGGATGCATACCACTAGTATTACAGGCAGAAATGAACTATACAACATTTCTCAAATCTAGACTCCTACATATCTGCTTGACAACATAAATAAGTGTAAATAATGTGACATAGATCTGAGAGGGATATCTGAAGAAGATACATTTTTATAAATGAACAATTTTCAAATAAGTATTATTGGGATTATTCAGGGGAATTATTACAGTACAGTCCCAGAAATGTAGCGCTCAGTTTTTTCCAGCATATAGAATGGGCATTTTAGTTATAGTCACGCAAATAATAATAATTATTATAGGAAGTATTTGACTTCAATGTCATTTATTTATACAGCGTATTTTTGTAGTCTCACAGATTCGTGTAGATATTTTGTTTTCAACACAACTCACACTTTTATTTCTCCACTGTCATTTTCATTATCATTTTCTTTTTTACTATTGTGGCGTCAGGTCATCACACCAGTTTTTGGTAGGACGTCATTCTGGATGAATCTCGATGCTTTTCTTTTAGGAGGGGGACTCAAGGCGAATGGCTGTCCTATACATGTATACATTTTGTACTGTTGGTTGTATTATTTGAGAAAATAGACGCTCTTATTACGGATCTTTTAATGATACTTGGTTCCTTAGGCACAGATTCCTAAAGATATGAATTGACTCATGTAGAAGGAGATCGTTGTATACTTTGAGTGATGAGTATTTGTTTTTTTATTTCAGTATTTTTGGTGTACATTCTATTATCTTATTTTGGATATCCTATATAATAATTCGCTAGGAGGTTTGTTAGAAGCTGTCATGCACAGTAGAGTGTGTAGAAAGAAAAAAACTAAAGAGCGGCGCAAAGGAGTCTCTCTGAGCGTAGTATATTGATCACAGAAGATTGGTCCTTCACCAAAACACCGTGGGATAAATCATCAGAATATTACTCACATTTCACATAGGCACACAACCTGCCTCTTGGTTTCCTCGCTTGCACTGGCTTGCACCCCAGTATAGTGATAATCTCCACCCAGGGTCACACGTAGATACAGTCCTTCTCAGGTTCTTCAATAGGAGTAATAGGTTTTATATGTGGAATGTGCCACCTTAGGCAGAGGATATTTGCAAATCCAATGCTATAGTAGGCCAAACCTCGTTTGTTCTTATCATAAAATAAACTCCTTTTTCATTCTTTGAGAAAGTCACATTTAGTGACGAAACGCGTTAGCTGTGTTATTTCTATTCTCTGGTGCATATAGATTTTATTTGGTTTTTAATATTATTATTTAATTATATGCGCATAGTTTCTTTTATATTAATGTTTTTTGACTATTTAGTCATTGATATTATTTTGTATCTTTTATTTATTTTTCTTTATCTTTTTTAAGAAAATAAAATTGTTTTTTTCATACATATTTTTGAGACATTGGCTTGCTATACAAAGAAGTAGCAGTTCCTTTAAAGAATGAAAAAGGAGTTTCTTTTATGATAAGAACAAACGAGGTTTGGCCTACTATAGCATTGGATTTGCAAATATCCTCTGCCTAAGGTGGCACATTCCACATATAAAACCTATTACTCCTATTGAAGAACCTGAGAAGGACTGTATCTACGTGTGACCCTGGGTGGAGATGATCACTATATTGGGGTGCAAGCCAGTGCAAGCGAGGAAACCAAGAGGCAGGTTGTGTGCCTCTGTGAAATGTGAGTAATATTCTGATGATTTATCCCACAGTGTTTTGGTGAAGGACCAATCTTCTGTGATCAATATACTACGCTCAGAGAGACTCCTTTGCGCCGCTCTTTTGTTTTTTTCCTTCTTCAGTTTGTCCAGTTTGGAGTGGGAACCCAATCTCCTGGTGAAGCGTGCAGCATTTGTCACACAGGGAGACCAGATGTGACGAAGCCCACATGAGAGAGAGTGCTCGGGTACGACGCTGGTTTGCGGAGCTCGCCGTACGTTGACTGTCTGCGGGATTACCGTGCTGCGGCCTAAGCCAGATACGGTGCCGGCCACAAGGCCGGATGACAAACCCCAGAGGAGCTGGAGGTGAGCCCAGGATGATAATCCCACAGGCAGTACTAGCTCTCCTGTGGGGGAGAGCGAAGGCTGGGGAGCGCAGTATGGGGAGCGAGGCTAGAGAGCGGTGGCCGGAAGGCTGTAACTCTCCTAGGAAAGGATTTAAAAGAAAGAAAAGGAAATACTCTCCTAGGATGGAGAGAACAGACCTGTCCAGTAGAGTCAGCACTGGTGCAGTGGAGGAGCAGAACAGGACCTGTAGACGACTGGGTGGGATCCTGGGAAAAGATCCGCGACACGCCAGGATATTCCACACTCTAACTGGAACGGCTGATCCGGAAACCACTGGCAGGAGACAGACTGGGTACAGACAGGAAGATATTCCAGGATGGGCTGCAGGACAAGGAGGAGCTGTCAGGAACAGGCTGGAGGTCAACCCACAAGAGACAGGCAGGAACGAGAGAAAGATCCTGGAGCAGGTAGGTACTGGTCAGGCTGGAGAAGCAGACAGGAAAGGAAGATCCAGAAGCAGGTAAGCACAGGCCAAGCTGGAACCTGCTGGGCCGGCTGACTAGACTGGAGGGCCAGCAGCTGAGAAGTAGGTGAGTACTGGCTACACTGGAGCCTGCTGGGACGGCTGGCTAGGCAGGAAGAACTGAAGCTGATACCAGTCAGGCTACAAGGTGCTAGGGAACACTATCAGAGTGCACCCGCGCCTAGACTGGAGCGTCCTGAAATAGACGCACCATGTGACGTCACGACGCATGTGACGCGACGTCGGGGGAAACCCGGAAGTCCAGAGAGACTGTCCCGAGCGCCGCATCCTGCGCGGGGACAGAGGGTGACAGCATTGGACTTAAAAGAGAGCAATATATTAAGTTAAAGAAGGACAATTAAGTGATTTTAGTATTTGTGTGGTGTTTTTTTTGTTTTGTTTTTGTTTTTTTTTCTGTTGTTTCCCTTCCTTCTTTTTTCTTTTCCTTTTTCTCCTCTGGAATATCCTATATAATAATTTGCTAAGTTGTGTGTAACACCCGACATGCGCAGTAGACACTGCTGCGCGTGCGGCAGTCATGCGCAGTACAGACTGGCCGCGCCGCGGCTGATACAGAGCTGGGCGCTCAGAAGGAGCATGCAGCTCTGTATCAGCAGTGGCGCGGGCAGTATCTACTGCGCGTGTCTGCCCCGCGACCGGCTGCCAGAGGCACTGTGGCCCGTGTAACGGGCTGTTCAGCTAGTTATTCCTATAATCAATTGTATATTTTGCCTTGAGTACATACTGTAGGAAGAGGCTCAGTTGTTGGGGAGTTATTTTTCATCTTGCCCCCCAGTTTGTATATTTATTCTACAGTAGACTGTGTACACTGCAGTCATGCGCAGTACAGAGCGCCCGAACACGCCGCAGTTGATACTTAGTGGGGCGCTCTGAATTCAGACCGGAGTCATCTGTGTGCAGGTACCAGGACTACGGTCTCCGTATCAGCAGCTGCGCATTCGGGCAGTCTGTACTGCATATGACTGCAGCGTGGGCAGTGAGAAGAGAGGCTCTGAGCACCAGCCGAGGCTGCTGGGAGACACTGTGGCCCGTGTACACGGGATTTTAAACTAGTTTTATATATTAAGAATACTTGAAGGGATAATAATGTTTCATAATAAAAGCAGCTCTAATTAATCATCATAATATTTGGACTTTGGAGAGTGTTATATCAATACTGTCAGAGTTGTAGTACAAGAGTAATTAAATTACAAAGTTTCCCCTCCCGCCCCTTTTACTGATGTAACACTGCTCAGTCAGATCAGAAGGGAGGTGCCCAGGTAGACTGCAGAGAGGGACAATCTTCAATTAAGATAAGGGAAAAACCTGAAAAACTTCTCAAGGGGGGCAGGGCTTTCATTGTTCTCATAGGAAGAAGATTCTCCCCTTCTGTTATCTGTCTGGTCTATGGACTGCATTCCACATCTGAGAAGAGATGACTTACACTAGGTAAAAGGGGGGCAGGGCTTTCATTGATCTCATAGGAAGAAGATTGTCCCCTGCTGTTATCTGTCTGGTCTATGGACTGGATTCCACATCTGAGGGGAGGTGACTTACACTAGGTAAAAGGGGGGAGGGGGATACTTTATCATTCAATTAATCTTGAACCACAACTCTGATAGAATTGAAATAAAACTCTCCATGGCTCAAATACTATGAAGATTAATTGGAGCTGCTGTTTTTGTGAAACATTACTATCCATTTAACTCATTAGTCAATGGCATTCTCCTATTGAGCGGTCGGTATACATAGTACAACATAATACTGCTGGTAATTGGAAACCCCTCGATTGATTATTGGTCAGTTTAAAGAAACAGAAGTTATAAATTAAGGTTGTCTTCAGACAAAGTTTATCCATTATATTATTGTTTTAATCAGGCTTGTTAGCTTTGAAAAAGTGATTTAACACCTGCAAAATGCATTAGCGTTCAATCCATATTATTTTAATATTATTTTAATGCTATATGTTTTGTAAACATCTTTTAATTTATCTTCAAATAAATACTTTGAATTGTGATCTGGAGCCTCCACCTGAGTTCCAGTTTGAAGAGAAAGACCCAGTGTAAAGAAAACCCGGGCAGAGATGGGTTAATGATTCCCTGTCTTACTAGTCTGACCGTTTGATATCAACCTGTCTGACGTTAAGATAATGTGAGTGTAATTTTGATTACATTTAAGAATATCTGGTGGTATTTCATTATTGGCGCTTTCTCTCTTTTTTCTGATTGGCATGTATGTGTGTGTGTTTGTGTGTGCGTCTGTGTGTGTGTGTGTGCGTCTGTATGTGTACGTGTGTGTGTATATACAGTACTGTGAAAAAGTTTTAGACAGGTATGAAAAAATACTGTAAAATAACAAATCTTTGAAAAATAGACATGTTAATAGTTTACATTCATCAATTAACAAAATACATAGCGAGTGAACAGAAAAAAAAATGTAAATCAAGTCGATATTTGGCGTGACCACGCCTTGCCTTCAAAACGGCATCAGTTCTTATAGGTACACCTGCACACAGTCAGGGGTTTTGTAGGCATATAGTCAGGTTTATGATTAAACAATTATACCAAACAGGTGCTAATGATCATCAATTTAATATATAGGTTGAAACACAATTATTAACTGAAACAAAAACAGCTATGTAGGAGGAATAAAACTGGGTGAGGAACAGACAAACTCAGCTAAGAAGGTGAGGTTGCTGAAGACAGTTTAATGTCAAAAGTCATAAACCATGGCAAGACTGAGCACAGCAACAAGACATAAGATCATTATACTGCATCAGCAAGGTCTGAAATTTCTAGGCAGACTGGGGTTTCCAGATGTGATTCCCAAGCCCTTTTGAAGAAGCACAAAGAAACGGGCAACACTGAGGACTGTAGACACAGTGGTCGGCCAAGGAAACTTAGTGCAGTAGATGAAAGACATACTGTATCATGCTTACTTCCCTCCATTATCAGAAGGTGTCCAGCAGTGCCATCAGCTCAGGATTGGCAGAAAACAGTGGGACCCTGGTACACCCATCTACTGTTCAGAGAGGTCTGGTCAGAAGTGGTCTTCACGGAAGACCGAGCCCAAAAAAGCCATACCTCCGACCTGGAAACAAGGCCAAGAGACTCAACTATGCATGAAAACACAGGAACTGGGGTGCAGAACAATGGCAGCAGCTGCTCTGGACCTGAAATATTTGGCTGTAGCAGAAGACAGTTTGTTTGCTGAAGGGCATGAGAGCTGTACGAGAATTAATTTCTGCAGGCAACAGTGAAGCATGGTGGAGGTTCCTTGCAAGTTTCTGGCTGCATTTCTGCAAATGGACTTGTGGATTGGTCTCTTCAACGAGATGTACAGGCAGATACTTATCGATCATGCAGTATCATTAGTGAGGCATCTGATTGCCGCCAAATGAATTCTGCAGCATGACAATGATCCCAAACATACAGCCAAATTCATTAAGAACTATCTTCAGTGTAAAGAAGAACAAGGAGTCCTGGAAGTGATGGTATGGACCCCACAGAGCCCTGATCTCAACATCATTGAGTCTGTCTGGGATTACATGAAAAGAGAGAAACAACTGAGGTGCCTAAATCCACAGAAGAACAGTGGTTACTTCTCCAAGATGTTCGGAACAACCTACCTGAAGTGTGTGTAAGAGATTACAATCTAGAGATATAATGGTCAGTCCTGCCCCAAGGAGATTACAATCTAGTGATATAATTATCAGACCTGCCCCAAGGAGATTACAGTCTAGTGGTATAATGGTCAGACCTGCCCCAAGGAGATTACAGTCTAGTGGTATAATGGTCAGACCTGCCCCAAGGACATTATAATTTAGTGGTATAATGATCAGACCTGCCCCAAGGAGATTACAATCTAGTGGTATAATGGTCAGTCCTGCCCTAAGGAGATTACTATCTAGTGGTATAATGATCAGACCTGCCCCAAAGAGATTACTATCTAGTGTTATAATGTTCAGACCTGCCCCAAGGAGATTACTATCTAGTGTTATAATGTTCAGACCTGCCCCAAGGAGATTACTATCTAGTGTTATAATGTTCAGACCTGCCCCAAGGAGATTACTATCTAGTGGTATAATGGTCAGGCCTGCCCCAAGGAGATTACTATCTAGTGGTGTAATGGTCAGACCTGCCCCAAGGAGATTACTATCTAGTGGTATAATGGTCAGACCTGCCCCAAGGAGATTACTATCTAGTGGTATAATGGTCAGACCTACCCCAAGGAGATTACAGTCTAGTGGTATAATGGTCAGTCCTGTCCCAATGAGATTACACTCTAGTGATATAATACTATAACCATCTTTAGGGATGTTACACTCTTGTGGTTTATCGGGGCAATTCATCCAAGTTTACACCTTCAAATACTGTGATACACATACTCACTATACTATACTGTGATACGCATACTCACTATACTGTGATACACATACTCACTATACGATGATACACATACTCACTATACAGTGATACACATACTCACTATACTGTGATACACATACTCACTATACAGTGATACACATACTCACTATACAGTGATACACATACTCACTATACAGTGATACACATACTCAATATACCGTGATACACATACTCAATATACTGTGATACACATACTCACTATACTGTGATACACATACTCACTATACAGTGATACACATACTCAATATACCGTGATACACATACTCAATATACTGTGATACACATACTCACTATACTGTGATACACATACTCAATATACTGTGATACACATACTCACTATACTGTGATACACATACTCAATATACCGTGATACACATACTCACTATACTGTGATACACATACTCACTATACTGTGATACACATACTCACTATACAGTGATACACATACTCAATATACCGTGATACACATACTCAATATACTGTGATACACATACTCACTATACTGTGATACACATACTCACTATACTGTGATACACATACTCACTATACAGATACCCCAGCCTTGTTCCACTGGTAGTCACAGACCCACACATACACTGTCTGACACCCCAGCCTTGTTTCACTGGTAGTCACAGACCACACATACACTGTCTGACACCCCAGCCTTGTTCCACTGGTAGTCACAGACCACACATACACTGTCTGACACCCCAGTCTTGTTCCACTGGTAGTCACAGACCCACACATACACTGTCTGACACCCCAGTCTTGTTCCACTGGTAGTCACAGACCCACACATACACTGTCTGACACCCCAGTCTTGTTCCACTGGTAGTCACAGACCACACATACACTGTCTGACACCCCAGTCTTGTTCCACTGGTAGTCACAGACCACACATACACTGTCTGACACCCCAGCCTTGTTCCACTGGTACTCACAGACCCAAACATACACTGTCTGACACCCCAGCCTTGTTCCACTGGTAGTCACAGACCACACATACACTGTCTGACACCCCAGCCTTGTTACACTGGTAGTCACAGACCCAAACATACACTGTCTGACACCCCAGCCTTGTTCCACTGGTAGTCACAGACCACACATACACTATCTGACACCCCAACCTTGTTCCACTGATAGTCACAGACCATACATACACTGTATGACACTTTAGCCTTGTTCCACTGGTAGTCACAGACCCATACATACACTGTCTGACACTGTTCCACTGGTAGTCACAGACCCATACATACACTGTCTGACACCCCAGTCTTGTTCCACTGGTAGTCACAGACCCACACATACACTGTCTGACACCCCAGTCTTGTTTCACTGGTAGTCACAGACCACACATACACTGTCTAACACCCCAGCCTTGTTCCACTGGTAGTCACAGACCCATACATACACTGTCTGACACCCCAGTCTTGTTCCACTGGTAGTCACAGACCCACACATACACTGTCTGACACCCCAACCTTGTTCCACTGATAGTCACAGACCATACATACACTGTATGACACTTTAGCCTTGTTCCACTGGTAGTCACAGACCCACACATACACTGTCTGACACCCCAGCCTTGTTCCACTGGTAGTCACAGACCCACACATACACTGTCTGACACCCCAGCCTTGTTTCAATCTCTGGTACTCATAAGTCTGAAACATTCCTTTAAATTAAAAAAAAACAACAGTATAAAAAGGAAAAGATCTGATCACTATCTCTCATATCTCTCTACTGGGATGAGAACAAACAGGTCAGGCTGATGTTCTAAGAAGAACTAGAGAAATTCTGGATAAGAACAATGGTACCGTACCTGAACAAATAAAAATTCCCATTGATTTAAAGGGGATGGGGGGTTAACCCCTTGACTGCTGAGAGGCCAGCATGGTATTTTGAATAGGGGACGTTCAGTTTCCCTCTGGTGCTTGTCTTTAGTGGAATCGCTCCAGTTCTTAGTTCATGAAGCTCAGTATCTCAGTTAACGTGGAACCATCATCCCCAGACACGTTCCCCATACACAGACAATTATTGGTTATTTAACCCCCTCAGGCACAAATCACATGTCAGAACCTGGAGGCTTCCAGGAACGAGTCCAATTCGAAGCTTTTCCTGCAGCCCAGGGACTAATGAGACTTCAGGTCCCCCTCACTAATTGACAGGTTTATCAGGGTTTTCCTTATGATCACTGAAGAATGTCCCTCTCTGTGATCCATCCAGACAGTCTTGCTGCTCTGAGGTGAGCAGTGTTACATCAGTAAAAGGGACGGGAGGGGGATACTTTATAATTCAATTACTCTTGTACTACAACTGTGACAGTATTGATATAACACTCTCCATGGTCCAAATACTATGAAGATTAATTAGAGCTGCTTTTATTGTGAAAAATTACTATCCCTTGAATGTATGTTCATTTAATTTTAAAGAGAAGTAAAATCTGCGTCTATAATGTACTGGTCATTTGTCTGTAAAACAAATAATTTCTGTGAAATTACCCTTTCTGTTAAGTTGGCACCGCCTGGCACTCTATGCTAGTTCCCTGCGCTGTATGCTAATTAGGTCTGTTTGAGGCCAACCTTACCCCTCTCAATTAAATTATTATTATTCTTTATTTATATAGCGCCAACTAATTCCGCAGCGCTGTACAATAGGGAACAGAAATACAGAGATAAAAAACAGTACAAATCAGATGTGGGGAACAGAACTATCAGAGGGCCCCCTGCTGGGCAGTGCTTGCAGTCTAGAGGATGCCCCAGTGTGTGTGCCCTCTGCTTAGATTCACTCATAGCACGCTGTGTGGGAATAATGCTCCAGCACATAAACCGATTAGCATTAAGTGCCAGAAGGTGCCACCAACAGATAAAGGTTCATTTATATTATAAACAATCGACTAGTACGGCATATATACAATTTTTACTTCTCTTTAAAATGAACAAAATGTATCTTAACCCCTTAGTGACGGCCGCGTGCAGACGCGGCCGTCACTTAACGCCCGTCTAACATTTTTTTTTTTTTTTTTTTTTAAAGAATCCGGAGTCCCCGAACGGCGTGCAGCCGCGCGGGGAGCCGGATTTCCGGGACGTACATGTACATCCTCTGTCACTAAGTGACAGCCACACAGGACGTACATGTACGTTCCTGTGTCGCGAAGGGGTTAAAGGGATAGTAATACCTAAAATGTAAAATAAAATGTGTTGTAGGGTTTATCCCCCTGAGTAAAACAAAAGTACTCCCACTGCTGAAAGATGTTTTATTCAAAAGTTATTAATTTTCAAAGTTGAATTTTTTTATGTGCAATATCACAGTGGCCTGAAATTGTACAGTGGCACTGTTGCTACACGATCCTATGGACAGCTCTGGTCTCAGGACCATAAATCTCCATAGGATGGTGTAGCAACAGCGCCACTGTAAAATTTCAGGCCACTGTGATATTGCACATAAAAAATTCAACTTTGAAAATTAATAACTTTTGAATGAAACATCTTTCAGCAGTGAGAGTACTCTTGTTTTACTCAGGGGGATAAACCCTACAACATATTTTTTTTTACATTTTAGGTATTACTATCCCTTTAAGGCTACAGGCATGGGACTGTCTGTCTTCTAGGAGAGGTCCATGTGGTGATATCCTATGTCTTGGGGAGGTCAACATGTGATATTCTATCTCCTAGGTGGAAGTCCATGAGGTGATATCCTATCTCCTGGGGCAGGGGGATCCATTTGGTGATATCCTATCTCCTGGGGATGCTCCATGTGGGGATGCCCTTTCTCCAGGGGGAGGCTCATGTGGGGATATCATATCTCCTGGGGGAGGTCCATGTTGGGATACCTTTTCTCCAGGGGGAGGTTCATGTGGTGATATCCAATCTCCTGGGGTTAGGAAGGTCCATTTGGTGATATCCTGTCTCCTGGAGAAGGGAGGTTCATGTGGTGATATCATATCTCCTGGGGTTAGGAAGGTCCATTTGGTGATATCCTATCTCCTGGGGAAGGGAGGTTCATGTGGTGATATCATATCTCCTGGGGTTAGGAAGGTCCATTTGGTGATATCCTATCTCCTGGGGAAGGGAGGTTCATTTGGTGATATCCTATCTCCTGGGGTTAGGAAGGTCCATTTGGTGATATCCTATCTCCTGGGGAAGGGAGGTCCATTTGGTAATATCCTGTCTCCTGGGGAAGGGAGATTCATTTGGTGATATCTTATCTCCTGGGGGAAGGGAGGTCCATTTGGTGATATCATATCTCCTGGGGGAGGTCCATATGGTGATATCCTTTCCCCTGTGAGAGGTCGAAGATGTGATATCCCATCTCCTGGGGGAGCAGGTCCATATGAGGAATACTCTATCTCCAGGGGGAGGTCCATGTGGTAATATCCTATTTCCTGGGGGTGGAGATCCATGTGGTAATATTCTATCTGCCGAAGGGAAGGTCCATGTTGTGATATCCTATCTCCGGGGGGAGGGTCATGTGATGATATCCTATCCCCTGGGAGAGGTCCATGTGGTGATATCCTATCCCCTGGGGGAGGTCCATGTGGTGACATCCTATCCCCTGGGGGAGGTCCATGTGGTGACATCCTATCCCCTGGGGGAGGTCCATGTGGTGATATCCTATCCCCTGGGGGAGGTCCATGTGGTGACATCCTATCCCCTGGGGGAGGTCCATGTGGTGATATCCTATCCCCTGGGGAGGTCCATATGGTGATATCCTATCCCCTGGGGGAGGTCCATGTGGTGATATCCTATCCCCTGGGGGAGGTCCATGTGGTGATATCCCATCCCCTGGGGGAGGTCCATGTGGTGATATCCTATCCCCTGGGGGAGGTCCATGTGGTGATATCCCATCCCCTGGGGGAGGTCAATGTGGTGATATCCTATCCCCTGGGGGAGGTCCATGTGGTGATATCCTATCCCCTGGGGGAGGTCCATGTGGTGATATCCCATCCCCTGGGGGAGGTCCATGTGGTGATATCCTATCCCCTGGGGAGGTCCATGTGGTGATATCCTATCCCCTAGGGGAGGTCCATGTGGTGATATCCTATCCCCTGGGAGAGATGCATGTGGTGATATCCTATCCCCTGGGGGAGGTCCATGTGATGATATCCTATCCCCTGGGGGAGGTCCATGTGGTGACATCCTATCCCCTGGGGGAGGTCCATGTGGTGATATCCTATCCCCTGGGAGAGGTCCATGTGGTGATATCCTATCCCCTGGGGGAGGTCCATGTGGTGATATCCTATCCCCTGGGGGAGGTCCATGTGGTGATATCCTATCCCCTGGGGGAGGTCCATGTGGTGACATCCTATCCCCTGGGGGAGGTCCATGTGGTGACATCCTATCCCCTGGGGGAGGTCCATGTGGTGATATCCTATCCCCTGGGGGAGGTCCATGTGGTGACATCCTATCCCCTGGGGGAGGTCCATGTGGTGATATCCTATCCCCTGGGGGAGGTCCATGTGGTGATATCCTATCCCCTGGGGGAGGTCCATGTGGTGATATCCTATCCCCTGGGGGAGGTCCATGTGGTGATATCCTATCCCCAGGGGGAGGTCCATGTGGTGATATCCTATCCCCTGGGGGAGGTCCATGTGGTGATATCCTATCCCCAGGGGGAGGTCCATGTGGTGATATCCTATCCCCTGGGGGTGGAGGTCCATGTGGTAATATTCTATCTGCCGAAGGGAAGGTCCATGTTGTGATATCCTATCTCCGGGGGGAGGGTCATGTGATGATATCCCATCCCCTGGGAGAGGTCCATATGGTGATATCCTTTCCCCTGTGAGAGGTCGAAAATGTGATATCCCATCTCCTGGGGGAGCAGGTCCATATGAGGAATACTCTATCTCCAGGGGGAGGTCCATGTGGTGATATCATATCTCCTGGAGGGGGGGAGGTCCATGTGGTGATATCACATCTCCTGTGGGGGGAGGTCCATGTGGTAATATTCTATCTGCCGAAGGGAAGGTCCAGGTTGTGATATCCTATCCCCTGGAGGAGGTCCATGTGATGATATCCCAT
The DNA here is from genome assembly GCA_037306005.1 of Rhinophrynus dorsalis. NCBI lineage: Eukaryota > Metazoa > Chordata > Amphibia > Anura > Rhinophrynidae > Rhinophrynus > Rhinophrynus dorsalis. Next base: position 7,289,886 of record CM074720.1, on the reverse strand, counting down.
CCCCTGGTGGAGGTCCATATGAGGATATACCACCTCCTGGTGGAGGTCCATATGGGGATATACCATCTCCTGGTGGAGGTCCATATGAGGATAGCCAATCTCTTGGGGGAGCAGGTCCATATGATGATATCCCACCTCTGAGAGGATTTCATGCTGATAGGTTTAAATGCAAAAACATTCGGCCTGTGTAGCCCCATGAAGGGCCATTTAATGTGAAATTATGTCAGGTCCTGTAAAGGAACACGGACCTAAAAATAACCTTGTTTATATAAACTAAAATAGCTTGTATTTCATCCAGCATCTGTAAATCTTTATTTCTCAGGCTTAACATCTAGTCTTACATATACATTGTGGGCACCCCTATTCCAGCATGTGCTCCATTGTCACAGCAATCATGATACAGTGTACTGATCTCAGTAAGATAATTGCCTTTGGTTGTGTCTCTCATTTCCAACTGCAGAAGGAAAATTAGACAGGTCACATCCATGTATTGGAGTCTACAAATGCACTAAATTTGTAAATGGAACCTTTTCTAATTGGTCTAAAGTTATAAGTGGGGTGCCACAGGGTTCAGTCTTGGGACCAATGCTTTTTAATTTGATCTAGAAGTGGGAATTGAAAGTAGAGTCTCAATCTTTGCTGATGACACTAAGCCGTGTAAGGAAATACAGACCAGTGGCGTAACAATAGGGGTCGCAGGGGTCACACCTGTGACCGGGCCCAGCCACCCCCTGAGACCCCCTCGCCCGCAGCAGTCGCTTAGCTGATCTCCCACTCGGCGCGCCGCTCTAGTAATACAGAGCTCTGGGAGATGACATCATCATGACATCATCTCCCAGCCTCTGCATTACTAGAGGACCGCGCAGGAGCTCCAGTTACAGAGATCTGTGCTGAAGGAGGCACAGATCTGTCAAGCCATGCCGCTAGACCACCAGGGACTGGAGGTAGGGCCAGGGGTATTGTGGAAGGGGAAATGTGGAGATGAATGGGAAATGTGGAGATGAAGGGGCAATGTGGAGATGAAGGGGCATTGTGGAGATGGGGGCAATGTGGAGATGAAGTGGAGATGGGGGCATTGTGGAGATGAAGGGGCAATGTGGAGATGAAGGGGGGCATTGTGGAGATGACGGGGGCATTGTGGAAGGGGCAATGTGGAGATGAAGGGGGCTTTGTGGAAGAGGCAATGTGGAGATGAAGGGGGCTTTGTGGAAGAGGCAATGTGGAGATAAAGGGGGCATTGTGGAGGAGGCAATGTGGAGATGAAGGGGGCATTGTGGAAGAGGCAATGTGGAGATAAAGGGGGCATTGTGGAGGAGGCAATGTGGAGATGAAGGGGGCTTTGTGGAAGAGGCAATGTGGAGATGAAGGGGGCTTTGTGGAAGAGGCAATGTGGAGATAAAGGGGGCATTGTGGAGGAGGCAATGTGGAGATGAAGGGGGCTTTGTGGAAGAGGCAATGTGGAGATAAAGGGGGCATTGTGGAAGAGGCAATGTGGAGATGAAGGAGCATTGTGGAAGGGGCAATGTGGAGATAAAGGGGGCATTGTGGAGGAGGCAATGTGGAGATGAAGGGGGCTTTGTGGAAGAGGCAATATGGAGATAAAGGGGGCATTGTGGAAGAGGCAATGTGGAGATGAAGGGAGCATTGTGGAAGGGGCAATGCGGAGATGAAGGGAGCATTGTGGAGATGAAGGGGGCATTATGGAGATGAAGGGGCAATGTGGATATGAAGGGGCATTATGGAAGGGACAATGTGGAGATGAAGGGAGCATTGTGGAAGGGCAATGTGGAGATGAAGGGGCATTATGGAAGGGGCAATGTGGAGATGAAGGGGCATTATGGAAGAGGCAATGTGGAGATAAAGGGGGCATTGTGGAGGAGGCAATGTGGAGATGAAGGGGCATTGTGGAAGAGGCAATGTGGAGATGAAGGGGCATTATGGAAGAGGCAATGTGAGATAAAGAGGGCATTGTGGAGGAGGCAATGTGGAGATGAAGGGGGCTTTGTGGAAGAGGCAATGTGGAGATGAAGGGGGCTTTGTGGAAGAGGCAATGTGGGAGATAAAGGGGGCATTGTGGAGGAGGCAATGTGGAGATGAAGGGGGCTTTGTGGAAGAGGCAATGTGGAGATAAAGGGGGCATTGTGAGGAGGCAATGTGGAGATGAAGGGGGCTTTGTGGAGGAGGCAATGTGGAGATGAAGGGGCATTATGGAAGAGGCAATGTGGAGATAAAGGGGCATTGTGGAGGAGGCAATGTGGAGATGAAGGGGGCATTGTGGAAGAGGCAATGTGGAGATGAAGGGGGCTTTGTGAAGAGGCAATGTGGAGATAAAGGGGGCATTGTGGAGGAGGCAATGTGGAGATGAAGGGGGCTTTGTGGAAGACGCAATGTGGAGATGAAGGGGCATTATGGAAGAGGCAATGTGGAGATAAAGGGGGCATTGTGGAGGAGGCAATGTGGAGATGAAGGGGGCATTGTGAAGAGGCAATGTGGAGATGAAGGGGGCATTGTGGAGGAGGCAATGTGGAGATGAAGGGGGCTTTGTGGAAGAGGCAATGTGGAGATAAAGGGGGCATTGTGGAAGAGGCAATGTGGAGATGAAGGGAGCATTGTGGAAGGGGCAATGTGGAGATAAAGGGGGCATTGTGGAGGAGGCAATGTGGAGATGAAGGGGGCTTTGTGGAAGAGGCAATGTGGAGATAAAGGGGGCATTGTGGAAGAGGCAATGTGGAGATGAAGGGAGCATTGTGGAAGGGGCAATGCGGAGATGAAGGGAGCATTGTGGAGATGAAGGGGGCATTATGGAGATGAAGGGGCAATGTGGATATGAAGGGGGCATTATGGAAGGGACAATGTGGAGATGAAGGGAGCATTGTGGAAGGGGCAATGTGGAGATGAAGGGGCATTATGGAAGGGGCAATGTGGAGATGAAGGGGCATTATGGAAGAGGCAATGTGGAGATAAAGGGGGCATTGTGGAGGAGGCAATGTGGAGATGAAGGGGGCATTGTGGAAGAGGCAATGTGGAGATGAAGGGGGCATTGTGGAAGAGGCAATGTGGAGATGAAGGGGCATTATGGAAGAGGCAATGTGGAGATAAAGAGGGCATTGTGGAGGAGGCAATGTGGAGATGAAGGGGGCTTTGTGGAAGAGGCAATGTGGAGATGAAGGGGGCTTTGTGGAAGAGGCAATGTGGAATAAAGGGGGCATTGTGGAGGAGGCAATGTGGAGATGAAGGGGGCTTTGTGGAAGAGGCAATGTGGAGATAAAGGGGGCATTGTGGAGGAGGCAATGTGGAGATGAAGGGGGCTTTGTGGAGGAGGCAATGTGGAGATGAAGGGGCATTATGGAAGAGGCAATGTGGAGATAAAGGGGGCATTGTGGAGGAGGCAATGTGGAGATGAAGGGGGCATTGTGGAAGAGGCAATGTGGAGATGAAGGGGGCTTTGTGGAAGAGGCAATGTGGAGATAAAGGGGGCATTGTGGAGGAGGCAATGTGGAGATGAAGGGGGCTTTGTGGAAGAGGCAATGTGGAGATAAAGGGGGCATTGTGGAAGAGGCAATGTGGAGATGAAGGGGCATTATGGAAGAGGCAATGTGGAGATAAAGGGGGCATTGTGGAGGAGGCAATGTGGAGATGAAGGGGGCATTGTGGAAGAGGCAATGTGGAGATGAAGGGGGCATTGTGGAAGAGGCAATGTGGAGATGAAGGGGCATTATGGAAGAGGCAATGTGGAGATAAAGAGGGCATTGTGGAGGAGGCAATGTGGAGATGAAGGGGGCTTTGTGGAAGAGGCAATGTGGAGATGAAGGGGGCTTTGTGGAAGAGGCAATGTGGAGATAAAGGGGGCATTGTGGAGGAGGCAATGTGGAGATAAAGGGGGCATTGTGGAGGAGGCAATGTGGAGATGAAGGGGGCTTTGTGGAAGAGGCAATGTGGAGATGAAGGGGGCTTTGTGGAGGAGGCAATGTGGAGATGAAGGGGCATTATGGAAGAGGCAATGTGGAGATAAAGGGGGCATTGTGGAAGAGGCAATGTGGAGATGAAGGGGGCTTTGTGGAGGAGGCAATGTGGAGATGAAGGGGCATTATGGAAGAGGCAATGTGGAGATAAAGGGGGCATTGTGGAGGAGGCAATGTGGAGATGAAGGGGGCATTGTGGAAGAGGCAATGTGGAGATAAAGGGGGCATTGTGGAGGAGGCAATGTGGAGATGAAGGGGGCATTGTGGAAGAGGCAATGTGGAGATAAAGGGGGCATTGTGGAGGAGGCAATGTGGAGATGAAGGGGGCTTTGTGGAAGAGGCAATGTGGAGATGAAGGGGGCTTTGTGGAAGAGGCATTGTGGAGATAAAGGGGGCATTGTGGAGGAGGCAATGTGGAGATGAAGGGGGCTTTGTGGAAGAGGCAATGTGGAGATAAAGGGGGCATTGTGGAGGAGGCAATGTGGAGATGAAGGGGGCATTGTGGAGGAGGCAATGTGGAGATGAAGGGGGCTTTGTGGAAGAGGCAATGTGGAGATAAAGGGGGCATTGTGGAAGAGGCAATGTGGAGATGAAGGGGGCTTTGTGGAGGAGGCAATGTGGAGATGAAGGGGGCTTTGTGGCGATGAAGGGGCAATGTGAAGATTGGGGGGCAATGTGGAGGTGGCCAATGTGGTCGGGGGGGCCTATGGCAATTCTTGCACCAGGGCCCCGTAGCTTCTAGTTACGCCTCTGATACAGACAGAACTGGATGTCTTTTCCCTACAGAAGGATTTAGATAAACTAAGTGAATGGGCAGAAAAGTGGCAGATGATATTTAATGTAGATAAATGTAAGGTTATGCATTTGAGCTGTAGAAACAAACGTGCTACATATACACTAAATATAAGATTAGGATGAGATTTTACAAATCTAAAATAATATAATAGATGCTTATGGATATCAGCTTGAAACATATTTAAAGTGACATCACTCGATTTCATTTCAGGTGTCAGTGCTCCTTTAAGAGACGTGCGCTAATTACAGGATAACTTTCACCGTGGCCTCAGGCCTAGTTTTTGTGCAGGATCCTGACACCCTGACATGTCAGACTCGTTCTGCTTCATTACATTACACTGAGTGTGTGCGGGTGTCTGCAGTATTCTTAACTAAAAGACAAATACAGAAGTATTACAATATTACATTTTACATGTTCCAGTGCCAAATGGGATTGTTTAACCCTTTTAGTGCCAATGCATTGCGTACCACACTGGCACCCAAAGGTGCCAGTGTGGTAGGCTCCATGCCCTTTATCATCCACAAATTTGGCCATATATATTTCAAAGTGGAGTTCTGAAAAGACAAACCGAACCATAGCAGAAAATATGAACTTTAATTGAAATAAATACGTAACGCATTGAGGTACAATGTGTTTCTCACTCCTCTGTCATGCAAATGGTTAAAAGGGGCATTAAGAGTTACAGCCTGCCCTCTACTAACAACGCATCCTCCTCATAACTTGTCTGTGTCCCCTAAAAAGAAATGTTCCCATCATGTACTTTTACTCATCCTCCCGTCGGACTGTGAATTACGGCATCTTAACCCTTTGAACGCCATTGCTTTGCAAGGCATTGCGCACCGCTTCTGACAGAGAAAGGGTTAAAGTGAACCCGTCACCAGTCACAAGCTTTTTTGTTTTTTTTTTCTTTTACAGAAAAGTAAAATCTGCCTGTATGTGGTACTTGTCATTTTTCTATAAAATAAATCGATTTTGAGAAATGAAGCTTTAGATATTGATGACACAGCCTGGCATTCTATGTAAATGATCTGCACAATATGCTGACTGGACCTGTTCCAGGCCAAACCTACCCGTTGATGCACCATTAGACTAGGCTGATCAGGCCTCACCTTTAACCGGGGACACATAGGAGAAATGCATACTGCAGGACTGCATTGATTTCAGTGAAGTACTGCAAAATGGCTGTTTCCTATGTGTCCCCGGTTAAAGGTGAGATCTGGTCAGCCTACATTAGACACCCCCCCAGATTACCTGTATTCATTCATATCCCAGTGTGGAGTAATACTGGCCCGGCACATACACTAATTACCATAAAGTGCCAAACAGTGCCACCAGCAAATAAAGCTTTATTTTTCAAAAACTATTTGTATTATGACCTCTCTGGGAGTCAGAAGCAGCTCCTGTGTACTGAGCAGCGATACTGTGTAATATTGCACCATTATTGGGATGTTCTGCATCCCGGAGCTTGTTATTCAGCAGAAAAGGTTTTAACCCTTTGAGTGCCAGAGGGGTACGCAACGCATTGCTTTGCACTCAAAGGGTTAATCTAATTATCTCATGATACCTAATTATACGGGAATCTCCTGATTTCTCCATGCACTGCAAAGTGCGTCAAGTCACTGCACCGTCTGACTCTCCCCCGCCCTCAATCCATTAACCTTGTAATTGCCAGAGGGATGTCCAATGCATTGCACATCACGAGAATTAATTGGACGCCCTTTGGCACTGAAATGGTTAAGTGTCCAGTCCCACGAGACTCTTCACTTCAGCAATCCCTTCCTACACTTTTTCTTTACGTCTTCAAATACGTATTAAAATTTGTTGCAAAATGTATAATAATTTATGATCAGGGCGTGACATGGCTGAGTGCTTTTGGGTTACAGTAAATTGAATTCTGGAGGTTTTTTGCTCATTTGCCTTGGGCCACGAATTTCAGAAGGAGCAGTTCAGGATTCTTCATTGTCAATGTGATTTTTTTTTTTTCTGCACAAAAATTCCTTTAAAATGTACCCTGGCATTAAGGGGTTAACATGGGTGAGTAACGTCGGTGTTTGGAGGCTGGGATTAAAGGCTTTCTGTGTTTAGTTTAAACACAAGCGAGTTAATCAGAAGCTCAGTCATTTTGGCTGACCCACCTGCGATTTAAGTGTAAATCTACCCATAAATCATGAATGAGTTATTTACCTGCTAATGTAAACTCTAGAAAAAGGTGCCTTACTACAGAAACTGTCCGTTAGTTATCACTTGGTGAAGGTGTTTAAAGTGATAGTAATACTTAAAATGTAAAAAAAAGTGTATGTTGTAGGGTTTATCCCCCTGAGTAAAACAAGAGTACTCCCACTGCTGAAAGGTGTTTTATTAAAAAATTATAACAGCTCAAACTTGAATTTTTTAAGTGCAATATCACAGTGACCTGAAATTGTACAGTGGCGCTGTTGCTACACCATCCTATGGAGATTTATGGTCCCGAGACCGGAGCTGTCCATAGGATGGTGTAGCAACAGCACCACTGTACAATTTTAGGCCACTGTGATATTGCACCTAAAAAAATTCAACTTTGAGCTGTAATAACGTTTGAATAAAACACCTTTCAGCAGTGGGAGTTCCCTTGTTTTACTCAGGGGGATAAACCCTACAACATATATTTTTTTACATTTTAAGTATTACTATCCCTTTAATCTGCTGGAGGATGGCATTTTGTCCTTCGAGTTGCCTCAGAGAAGTAACAGTGTATGTGTGGGTCTGTGACTACCACTGGTACAAGACTGGGGTGTCAGACAGTATATGTGTGGGTCTGTGACTACCAGTGAAACAAGACTGGGGTGTCAGACAGTGTATGTGTGGGTCTGTAACTACTAGTGGAACAAGGCTGGGGTATCAGACAGTGTATGTGTGGTCTGTGGCTACCACTGGTACAAGGCTGGGTTGTCAGACAGTGTATGTGTGGTCTGTGACTACCAGTGGAACAAGACTGGGGTGTCAGACAGTATATGTGTGGGTCTGTGACTACCAGTGGAACAAGACTGGGGTGTCAGACAGTGTATGTGTGGGTCTGTGACTACCAGTGGAACAAGGCTGGGGTGTCAGACAGTGTATGCGTGGGTCTGTGACTACCAGTGGAACAAGGATGGGGTGTCAGACAGTGTATATGTGGGTCTGTGACTACCAGTGGAACAAGACTGGGGTGTCAGACAGTGTATCTGTTGGTCTGTGACTACCAGTGGAACAAGGTTGGGGTGTCAAACAGTGTATGTGTGGGTCTGTGACTACCAGTGGAACAAGGCTGGGGTGTCAGACAGTGTATGTGTGGTCTGTGACTACCAGTGGAACAAGGCTGAGGTGTCAGACAGTGTAAGTGTGGGTCTGTGACTACCAGTGGAACAAGGCTGGGGTGTCAGACAGTGTATGTGTGGGTCTGTGACTATAAGTGGAACAAGACTGGGGTGTCAGACAGTGTATGTGTGGGTCTGTGACTACCAGTGAAACAAGGCTGGGGTGTCAGACAGTGTATGTGTGGTCTGTGACTACCAGTGGAACAAGGCTGGGGTGTCAGACAGTGTATGTGTGGGTCTGTGACTACCAGTGGAACAAGGCTGGGGTGTCAGACAGTGTATGTGTGGTCTGTGACTACCAGTGGAACAAGGCTGATGTGTCAGACAGTATATGTGTGGTTCTGTGACTACCAGTGGAACAAGGCTGGGGTGTCAGACAGTGTATGTGTGGGTCTGTGACTACCAGTGGAACAAGACTAAGGTGTCAGACAGTGTATGTGTGGGTCTGTGACTACCAGTGGAACAAGGCTGATGTGTCAGACAGTGTCACAGTGTATGTGTGGTCTGTGACTATCAGTGGAACAAGACTGGGGTGTCAAACGGTGTATGTGTGGGTCTGTGACTACCAGCGGAACAAGGCTGGGGTGTCAGACAGTGTATGTGTGGTCTGTGACTACCAGTGGAACAAGGCTGGGGTGTCAGACAGTGTATGTGTGGGTCTGTGACTACCAGTGGAACAAGGCTGGGGTGTCAGAAAGTGTATGTGTGGGTCTGTGACTACCAGTGGAACAAGGCTGGGGTGTCAGACAGTGTATGTGTGTGTCTGTGACTACTAGTGGAACAAGGCTGGGGTGTCAGACAGTGTATGTGTGTGTCTGTGACTACTAGTGGAACAAGACTGGGGTGTCAGACAGTGTATGTGTGGGTCTGTGACTACCAGTAGAACAAGGCTGGGGTGTCAGACAGTGTATGTGTGGGTCTGTGACTGCCAGTGGAACAAGACTAAGGTGTCAGACAGTGTATGTGTGGGTCTGTGACTACCAGTGGAACAAGACTAAGGTGCCAGACAGTGTATGTGTGGGTCTGTGACTACCAGTGAAACAAGACTGGGGTGTCAGACAGTGTATGTGTGGGTCTGTGACTACCAGTGGAACAAGGCTGGGGTGTCAGATGGTGTATGTGTGGTCTGTGACTACTAGTGGAACAAGGCTGGGGTATCAGGCAGTGTATGTGTGGGTCTGTGACTACCAGTGGAACAAGGCTGGGGTGTCAGACAGTGTATGTGTGGATCTGTGACTACCAGTGGGACAAGGCTGGGGTGTCAGACAGTGTATGTGTGGATCTGTGACTACCAGTGGAACAAGGCTGGGGTGTCAGACAGTGTATGTGTGGGTCTGTGACTACCAGTGGAACAAGGCTGGGGTGTCAGACAGTGTATGTGTGGTCTGTGACTACCAGTGGAACAAGGTTGGGGTGTCAGACAGTGTATGTGTGGTCTGTGACTACCAGTGGAACAAGGCTGGGGTGTCAGACAGTGTATGTGTGGATCTGTGACTACCAGTGTAACAGGACTGGGGTGTCAGACAGTGTATGTGTGGGTCTGTGACTACCAGTGGAACAAGGCTGGGGTGTCAGACAGTGTATGTGTGGTCTGTGACTACCAGTGGAACAAGGTTGGGGTGTCACACAGTGTATGTGTGGGTCTGTGACTACCAGTGGAACAAGGCTGGGGTGTCAGACAGTGTATGTGTGGGTCTGTGACTACCAGTGGAACAAGGCTGGGGTGTCAGACAGTGTATGTGTGGGTCTGTGACTACCAGTGGAACAAGACTGGGGTGTCAGACTGTTGGTCTGTGACTACCAGTGGAACAAGGCTGAGATGTCAGACAGTGTGTGTGTAGGTCTGTGACTACCAGTGGAAGAATGCACTGAAGACCACTGTAGCATTCAAGGGGTTTAAATCAATGGACATTTTGGGGAATTTTAGTCCACCCCTATAGTAAACATGGGCCCTATGTATGTGAAGTTCTCAGTAGAAATTTACTTCTTTATGAACATGACTTGTTTCTGTTGACATCACAAAGACTAGTTTTTATACAATATATAAAAATATTTTACATTTCTTTCAAAAGGGAACATACAGGGTTAAACTGTGTATTAGTAGGCAAAACAGAATATTAGTTGGCGGCAGGAAAGCTATATAATCCTCGTGTTTCTGGGTTATGAGCCAAAGGTTGAACTTGATGGATTTGTGTCTTTTTACTACATTACTATGTTAGAGACATGAAACAGCACAAATGAACATAGAGAAAAAAAAGGATAAGAGGGTCCCCTGCTGGTGAGATCTTTCAGTATAGAGCAGGGATGTCCAATGTGCGGCCTTAGGCCCAATGAGACCCATCTGACCCCAGGGTGCTGCCCACCTGAGATTTTTGAAAAACTGTTTTTATACCTAATTATCTAGCACACATGAGTTAGTAGACCAGTAAGACATAATCGTGTGCTTCCCAGGCATCACTGACCTGATCAATAAATAAATCCATACTGTTGAATATCTGATAGGCCATGTATCCCACCCAATGGAGAATGCTACATACGTCCATGGATTAAAATGCCCCTATTGAAGGGCAATTATCATATTTTACTCTCTCCTTTTTTGGGAGATCCTATAGGAGCCGACTCAGTAAAAGGGTGAAAGCGCCAATCATCCATTTTGGGGGTCACTAAACTGCCCCCATGGCTGGAACACAATCTGTGGCTCTCAGCGGGTGCAGCCTCCATTGACCCTCAGTGTTGGTCTCTGTGGACAGCATCATGCAGGACAGAGACTTCACTGAGAGACTTCATTGTTACACTTAAGTCTCTTCTGTTTTCCATGTACTGTTCCTTGCTCAGCTCCCAGGGGAAGCTGATCCTGGTAATAGCTTTCCTGTAACCCCTTAACTCTTTGAGTGCCAGAGTTGGATACACCTCTGGCACAAAAACGGTTAAGGGTATATGTTGTCACCTTAACCCTCTCCCACTGCCTGACAACCTCTCTGCATGTTATTATTTAACACCTTGGGTCCATATTATTACCCCCTGTGATATGATTACAAAGTGAAGAATTAGAAATTAACAACTGGTAATGCACATAAATAAACGTAAGAATTAATACTGGAATAAGGAGCGAGAGAAGGAGAGAAGATGGTGGTTATTATAGGAGAATCTACATTATCACCCAGTAGAATTCCTCACTCTTTATTTCCTAGAAAGGTCTCCGCTCTCCTGAAATATCACCGAACTTTGGTATGTAGGTGAGAGGTCGTGTTATCTCTCTCAGCACCTGAGTGTTCAGCCTACAGACTGATGTCCTTATCCTGAGGATCCCTAAACATGCATACCTCCCATGTGTCCCTCTTTAGGAGATATTAGGGCTACATACCTCCCATGTGTCCCTCTTTATAGGTTATATAAGTGGTCCATGCCTCCCATGTGTCCCTCTTTAGGAGATATTAGGGCTACATACCTCCCATGTGTCCCTCTTTATAGGTTATATAAGTGGTCCATGCCTCCCATGTGTCCCTCTTTAGGAGATATTAGGGGTCTGTACATCCCATGTGTCCCTCTTTAGGAGATATTAGGGTCCATACCTCCCATGTGTCCCTCTTTAGGAGATATTAGGGGTCCGTACCTCCCAAGTGTCCCTCTTTTGGAGATATTAGGGGTCCGTACCTCCCAAGTGTCCCTCTTTTGGAGATATTAGGGCTCCATACCTCCCATGTGTCCCTCTTTAGGAGATATTAGGGGTCCGTACCTCCCAAGTGTCACTCTTTTGGAGATATTAGGGGTCCATACCTCCCATGTGTCCCTCTTTAGGAGATATTAGGGGGCTGTACCTCCCACGTGTCCCTCTTTAAGATATATTAGGGGTCCACACCTCCCAAATGTCCCTCTTTAGGAGATATTAGGGGTTCATATCTCCCATGTGTTCCTCTTTAGGAGATATTAGGGGTCCATACCTCCCTAGTGTCCCTCTTTAGGAGATATTAGGGGTCCATACCTCCCTAGTATCCCTCTTTAGGAGATATTAGGGGTCCGTACCTCCCAAGTGTACCTCTTTAGGAGATATTAGGGGTCCGTACCTCCCAAGTGTCCCTCTTAAGGAGATATTAGGGGTATGATCCTCCAACTTCTCACTATTTGGGAGGGATAGCCCCTGTTTGAGACCCAAATCCCCCATCTGTCTTTCCCACCCTGGTGTCCCCATATTTAGGAGATCAGACTGTGTGGCGTGTATATAGGTGTATCACCCTGGTGTCCCTGTGTGTAGGAGATCAGACTGTGTGGTGTGTATACAAGTATCACCCTGGTGTCCCTGTGTGTAGGAGAACAGACTGTGTGGTGTGTATATAAGTGTATCACCCTGGTGTACCTGTGTTTAGGAGATCAGACTGTGTGGTGTGTATATAAGTGTATCACCCTGGTATCCCTGTGTTTAGGAGATCAGACTGTGTGGTGTGTATATAAGTGTATCACCCTGGTGTCCCTGTGTTTAGGACATCAGACTGTATGGTATGTATATATAAGTGTATCACCCTGGTGTCCCTGTGTTTAGGAGATCACACTGTGTGGTGTGTATATAAGTGTATCACCCTGGCGTCACTGTGTTTAGGAGATCAGACTGTGTGGTGTGTATACAAGTGTATCACCATGGTGTCCCTGTGTTTAGGACATCAGACTGTGTGGTGTGTATATAAGTGTATCACCCTGGTGTCCCTGTGTGTAGGAGATCAGACTGTGTGGTGTATATATAAGTGTATCACCCTGGTGTCCTTGTGTTTAGGAGATCATACTGTGTGGTGTGTATATAAGTGTATCACCTTGGTGTCCCTGTGTGTAGGAAATCAGACTGTGTGGTGTGTGTATAGAAGTGTATCACCCTGGTGTCCCTGTGTTTAGGAGATCAGACTGTGTGGTGTGTATGTAAGTGTATCACCCTGGTGTCCCTGTGTGTAGGAGATCAGACTATGTGGTGTGTATATAAGTGTATCACCCTGATGTCCCTATGGTAGGAGATCAGACTGTGTGGTGTGTGTGTATATAAGTGTATCACCCTGGTGTCCCTGTGTTTAGGAGATCAGACTGTGTGGTGTGTATATAAGTGTATCACCCTGGTGTCCTTGTGTGTAGGAAATTAGACTGACTGGTGTGTCTATAGAAGTGTATCACCCTGGTGTCCCTGTGTTTAGGAGATCAGAGTGTGTGGTGTCTATGTAAGTGTATCACCCTGGTGTCCCTGTGTTTAGGAGATCAGAGTGTGTGGTGTCTATGTAAGTGTATCACCCTGGTGTTCCTGTGTTTAGGAGATCAGACTGTGTGGTGTGTATATAATGTATCATCCTGGTGTCCCTGTGTTTAGGAGATCAGACTGTGTGGTGTGTGCATAGAAGTGTATCACTCTGGTGTCCCTGTTTGTAGGAGGTCAGACTGTGTGGTGTGTATGTAAGTGTATCACCCTGGTGTCCCTGTGTTTAGGAGATCAGAGTGTGTGGTGTCTATGTAAGTGTATCACCCTGGTGTTCCTGTGTTTAGGAGATCAGACTGTGTGGTGTGTATATAATGTATCATCCTGGTGTCCCTGTGTTTAGGAGTTCAGAATGTGTGGTGTGTGCATAGAAGTGTATCACCCTGGTGTCCCTGTGTGTAGGAGGTCAGACTGTGTGGTGTGTATATAAGTGTATCACCCTGGTGTTCCTGTGTTTAGGAGATCAGACTGTGTGGTGTGTATGTAAGTGTATCACCCTGGTGTCCTTGTGTTTAGGAGATCAGACTGTATGGTGTGTATATAAGTGTATCACCCTGGTGTTCCTGTGTTTATGAGATCAGACCGTGTGGTGTGTATAGAAGTGTATCACCCTGGTGTCCCTGTGTTTAGGAGATAAGACTTTGTGGTGTGTATGTAAGTGTATCACCCTGGTGTCCCTGTGTTTAGGAGATCAGACTGTGTGGTGTGCATATAAGTGTATCACCCTGGTGTTCCTGTGTTTAGGAGATCAGACTGTGTGGTGTGTATATAAGTGTATCACCATGGTGTCCCTGTGTTTAGGAGATCAGACTGTGTGGTGTGTATATAAGTGTATCACCCTGGTGTCCCTGTGTTTAGGAGATCAGACTGTGTGGTGTGTAAATAAGTGTATCACCCTGGTGTCCCTGTGATTAGGAGATCAGACTGCATGGTGTGTATATAAGTGTATCACCCTGGTGTCCCTGTGTTTAGGAGATTAGACTGCGTGGTGTGTATATAAGTGTATCACCCTGGTGTCCCTGTGTTTAGGAGATTAGACTGTGTGGTGTGTATGTAAGTGTATCACCCTGGTGTCCTTGTGTTTAGGAGATCAGACTGTATGGTGTGTATATAAGTGTATCACCCTGGTGTTCCTGTGTTTATGAGATCAGACCGTGTGGTGTGTATAGAAGTGTACCACCCTGGTGTCCCTGTGTTTAGGAGATCAGACTTTGTGGTGTGTATGTAAGTGTATCACCCTGGTGTCCCCTGTGTTTAGGAGATCAGACTGTGTGGTATGTATATAAGTGTATCACCATGGTGTCCCTGTGTGTAGGAGATCAGACTGTGTGGTGTGTATATAAATGTAGCACCCTGGTGTCCCTGTGTGTAGGAGATCAGACGGTGTGATGTGTATATAAGTGTATCACCCTGGTGTCCCTGTGTTTAGGAGATCAGACTGTGTGATGTGTATAGAAGTGTATCACCCTGGTGTCCTTGTATTTAGGAGATCAGACTGTGTGGTGTTTATATAAGTGTATCACCCTGGTGTCCCTGTGTTTAGGAGATCAGACTGTGTGGTGTGTATATAAGTGTATCACCCTGGTGTCCCTGTGATTAGGAGATCAGACTGCATGGTGTGTATATAAGTGTATCACCCTGGTGTCCCTGTGTTTAGGAGATTAGACTGTGTGGTGTGTGCATAGAAGTGTATCACCCTGGTGTCCCTGTGTGTAGGAGGTCAGACTGTGTGGTGTGTATGTAAGTGTATCACCCTGGTGTCCCTGTGTTTAGGAGATCAGAGTGTGTGGTGTCTATGTAAGTGTATCACCCTGGTGTTCCTGTGTTTAGGAGATGAGACTGTGTGGTGTGTATATAATGTATCATCCTGGTGTCCCTGTGTTTAGGAGATCAGAATGTGTGGTGTGTGCATAGAAGTGTATCACCCTGGTGTCCCTGTGTGTAGGAGGTCAGACTGTGTGGTGTGTATATAAGTGTATCACCCTGGTGTTCCTGTGTTTAGGAGATTAGACTGTGTGGTGTGTATGTAAGTGTATCACCCTGGTGTCCTTGTTTAGGAGATCAGACTGTATGGTGTGTATATAAGTGTATCACCCTGGTGTTCCTGTGTTTATGAGATCAGACCGTGTGGTGTGTATAGAAGTGTATCACCCTGGTGTCCCTGTGTTTAAGAGATCAGACTTTGTGGTGTGTATGTAAGTGTATCACCCTGGTGTCCCTGTGTTTAGGAGATCAGACTGTGTGGTGTGCATATAAGTGTATCACCCTGGTGTTCCTGTGTTTAGGAGATCAGACTGTGTGGTGTGTATATAAGTGTATCACCCTGGTGTCCCTGTGTTTAGGAGATCAGACTGTGTGGTGTGTATATAAGTGTATCACCCTGGTGTCCCTGTGTTTAGGAGATCAGACTGTGTGGTGTGTATATAAGTGTATCACCCTGGTGTCCCTGTGATTAGGAGATCAGACTGCATGGTGTGTATATAAGTGTATCACCCTGGTGTCCCTGTGTTTAGGAGATTAGACTGCGTGGTGTGTATATAAGTGTATCACCCTGGTGTCCCTGTGTTTAGGAGATTAGACTGTGTGGTGTGTATGTAAGTGTATCACCCTGGTGTCCTTGTGTTTAGGAGATCAGACTGTATGGTGTGTATATAAGTGTATCACCCTGGTGTTCCTGTGTTTATGAGATCAGACCGTGTGGTGTGTATAGAAGTGTACCACCCTGGTGTCCCTGTGTTTAGGAGATCAGACTTTGTGGTGTGTATGTAAGTGTATCACCCTGGTGTCCCCTGTGTTTAGGAGATCAGACTGTGTGGTGTGTATATAAGTGTATCACCCTGGTGTCCCTGTGTTTTAGGAGATCAGACTGTGTGGTGTTTATATAAGTGTATCACCCTGCTGTCCCTGTGTTTAGGAGATCAGACTGTGTGGTGCGTATATAAGTGTATCACCCTGGTGTCCCTGTGATTAGGAGATCAGACTGCATGGTGTGTATATAAGTGTATCACCCTGGTGTCCCTGTGTTTAGGAGATTAGACTGTGTGGTATGTATATAAGTGTATCACCATGGTGTCCCTGTGTGTAGGAGATCAGACTGTGTGTGGTGTGTATATAAATGTAGCACCCTGGTGTCCCTGTGTGTAGGAGATCAGACTGTGTGATGTGTATATAAGTGTATCACCCTGGTGTCCCTGTGTTTAGGAGATCAGACTGTGTGATGTGTATATAAATGTATCACCCTGCTGTCCCTGTGTTTAGGAGATCAGACTGTGTGGTGTGTATATAAGTGTATCACCCTGCTGTCCTTGTATTTAGGAGATCAGACTGTGTGGTGTGTATATAAATGTAGCACCCTGGTGTCCCTGTGTGTAGGAGATCAGACGGTGTGATGTGTATATAAGTGTATCACCCTGGTGTCCCTGTGTTTAGGAGATCAGACTGTGTGATGTGTATAGAAGTGTATCACCCTGGTGTCCTTGTATTTAGGAGATCAGACTGTGTGGTGTTTATATAAGTGTATCACCCTGGTGTCCCTGTGATTAGGAGATCAGACTGCATGGTGTGTATATAAGTGTATCACCCTGGTGTCCCTGTGTTTAGGAGATTAGACTGCGTGGTGTGTATATAAGTGTATCACCCTGGTGTCCCTGTGTTTAGGAGATTAGACTGTGTGGTGTGTATGTAAGTGTATCACCCTGGTGTCCTTGTGTTTAGGAGATCAGACTGTATGGTGTGTATATAAGTGTATCACCCTGGTGTTCCTGTGTTTATGAGATCAGACCGTGTGGTGTGTATAGAAGTGTACCACCCTGGTGTCCCTGTGTTTAGGAGATCAGACTTTGTGGTGTGTATGGAAGTGTATCACCCTGGTGTCCCCTGTGTTTAGGAGATCAGACTGTGTGGTGTGTATATAAGTGTATCACCCTGGTGTCCCTGTGTTTTAGGAGATCAGACTGTGTGGTGTTTATATAAGTGTATCACCCTGCTGTCCCTGTGTTTAGGAGATCAGACTGTGTGGTGCGTATATAAGTGTATCACCCTGGTGTCCCTGTGATTAGGAGATCAGACTGCATGGTGTGTATATAAGTGTATCACCCTGGTGTCCCTGTGTTTAGGAGATTAGACTGTGTGGTATGTATATAAGTGTATCACCATGGTGTCCCTGTGTGTAGGAGATCAGACTGTGTGTGGTGTGTATATAAATGTAGCACCCTGGTGTCCCTGTGTGTAGGAGATCAGACTGTGTGATGTGTATATAAGTGTATCACCCTGGTGTCCCTGTGTTTAGGAGATCAGACTGTGTGATGTGTATATAAATGTATCACCCTGCTGTCCCTGTGTTTAGGAGATCAGACTGTGTGGTGTGTATATAAGTGTATCACCCTGCTGTCCTTGTATTTAGGAGATCAGACTGTGTGGTGTGTATATAAATGTAGCACCCTGGTGTCCCTGTGTGTAGGAGATCAGACGGTGTGATGTGTATATAAGTGTATCACCCTGGTGTCCCTGTGTTTAGGAGATCAGACTGTGTGATGTGTATAGAAGTGTATCACCCTGGTGTCCTTGTATTTAGGAGATCAGACTGTGTGTTGTTTATATAAGTGTATCACCCTGGTGTCCCTGTGTTTAGGAGATCAGACTGTGTGGTGTGTATATAAGTGTATCACCCTGGTGTCCCTGTGATTAGGAGATCAGACTGCATGGTGTGTATATAAGTGTATCACCCTGGTGTCCCTGTGTTTAGGAGATTAGACTGTGTGGTGTGTATATAAGTGTATCACCATGGTGTCCCTGTGTGTAGGAGATCAGACTGTGTGGTGTGTATATAAATGTAGCACCCTGGTGTCCCTGTGTGTAGGAGATCAGACTGTGGGATGTGTATATAAGTGTATCACCCTGGTGTCCCTGTGTTTAGGAGATCAGACTGTGTGATGTGTATAGAAGTGTATCACCCTGGTGTCCTTGTATTTTGGAGATCAGACTGTGTGGTGTGTATATAAGTGTATCACCCTGCTGTCCCTGTGTTTAGGAGATCAGACTG
Organism: Rhinophrynus dorsalis; assembly: GCA_037306005.1. NCBI lineage: Eukaryota > Metazoa > Chordata > Amphibia > Anura > Rhinophrynidae > Rhinophrynus > Rhinophrynus dorsalis. Next base: position 7,271,528 of record CM074720.1, on the reverse strand, counting down.
TGTGGTGTGCATATAAGTGTATCACCCTGCTGTCCCTGTGTTTAGGAGATCAGACTGTGTGGTGTGTATATAAATGTATCACCCTGCTGTCCCTGTGTTTAGGAGATCAGACTGTGTGGTGTGTATATAAATGTATCACCCTGGTGTCCCTGTGTTTAGGAGATCAGACTGTGTGGTGTGTATATAAGTGTATCACCCTGGTGTCCCTGTGTTTAGGAGATCAGACTGTGTGGTGTGTATATAAGTGTATCACCCTGGTGTCCCTGTGTGTAGGAGATCAGACTGTGTGGTGTGTATATAAGTGTATCACCCTGGTGTCCCTGTGTTTAGGAGATCAGACTGTGTGGTGTGTATATAAGTGAATCACCCTGCTGTCCCTGTGTTTAGGAGATCAGACTGTGTGGTGTGTATATAAATGTATCACCCTGGTGTCCCTGTGTTTAGGAGATCAGACTGTGTGGTGTGTATATAAGTGTATCACCCTGGTGTCCCTGTGTGTAGGAGATCAGACTGTGTGGTGTGTATATAAGTGTATCACCCTGGTGTCCCTGTGTTTAGGAGATCAGACTGTGTGGTGTGTATATAAGTGTATCACCCTGGTGTCCCTGTGTGTAGGAGATCAGACTGTGTGGTGTGTATATACGTGTATCACCCTGGTGTCCCTGTGTGTAGGAGATCAGACTGTGTGGTGTGTATATAAGTGTATCACCCTGGTGTCCCTGTGTTTAGGAGATCAGACTGTGTGATGTGTATATAAGTGTATCACCCTGGTGTCCCTGTGTGTAGGAGATCAGACTGTGTGGTGTGTATATAAGTGTATCACCCTGGTGTCCCTGTGTTTAGGAGATCAGACTGTGTGGTGTGTATATAAGTGTATCACCCTGGTGTCCCTGTGTGTAGGAGATCAGACTGTGTGGTGTGTATATACGTGTATCACCCTGGTGTCCCTGTGTGTAGGAGATCAGACTGTGTGGTGTGTATATAAGTGTATCACCCTGGTGTCCCTGTGTTTTAGGAGATCAGACTGTGTGGTGTTTATATAAGTGTATCACCCTGCTGTCCCTGTGTTTAGGAGATCAGACTGTGTGGTGCGTATATAAGTGTATCACCCTGGTGTCCCTGTGATTAGGAGATCAGACTGCATGGTGTGTATATAAGTGTATCACCCTGGTGTCCCTGTGTTTAGGAGATTAGACTGTGTGGTGTGTATATAAGTGTATCACCATGGTGTCCCTGTGTGTAGGAGATCAGACTGTGTGGTGTGTATATAAATGTAGCACCCTGGTGTCCCTGTGTGTAGGAGATCAGACTGTGTGATGTGTATATAAGTGTATCACCCTGGTGTCCCTGTGTTTAGGAGATCAGACTGTGTGATGTGTATATAAATGTATCACCCTGCTGTCCCTGTGTTTAGGAGATCAGACTGTGTGGTGTGTATATAAGTGTATCACCCTGCTGTCCTTGTATTTAGGAGATCAGACTGTGTGGTGTGTATATAAATGTATCACCCTGGTGTCCCTGTGTGTAGGAGATCAGACGGTGTGATGTGTATATAAGTGTATCACCCTGGTGTCCCTGTGTTTAGGAGATCAGACTGTGTGATGTGTATAGAAGTGTATCACCCTGGTGTCCTTGTATTTAGGAGATCAGACTGTGTGGTGTTTATATAAGTGTATCACCCTGCTGTCCCTGTGTTTAGGAGATCAGACTGTGTGGTGCGTATATAAGTGTATCACCCTGGTGTCCCTGTGATTAGGAGATCAGACTGCATGGTGTGTATATAAGTGTATCACCCTGGTGTCCCTGTGTTTAGGAGATTAGACTGTGTGGTGTGTATATAAGTGTATCACCATGGTGTCCCTGTGTGTAGGAGATCAGACTGTGTGTGGTGTGTATATAAATGTAGCACCCTGGTGTCCCTGTGTGTAGGAGATCAGACTGTGTGATGTGTATATAAGTGTATCACCCTGGTGTCCCTGTGTTTAGAAGATCAGACTGTGTGATGTGTATATAAATGTATCACCCTGCTGTCCCTGTGTTTAGGAGATCAGACTGTGTGGTGTGTATATAAGTGTATCACCCTGCTGTCCTTGTATTTAGGAGATCAGACTGTGTGGTGTGTATATAAATGTAGCACCCTGGTGTCCCTGTGTGTAGGAGATCAGACGGTGTGATGTGTATATAAGTGTATCACCCTGGTGTCCCTGTGTTTAGGAGATCAGACTGTGTGATGTGTATAGAAGTGTATCACCCTGGTGTCCTTGTATTTAGGAGATCAGACTGTGTGGTGTTTATATAAGTGTATCACCCTGGTGTCCCTGTGTTTAGGAGATCAGACTGTGTGGTGTGTATATAAGTGTATCACCCTGGTGTCCCTGTGTTTAGGAGATTAGACTGTGTGGTGTGTATATAAGTGTATCACCATGGTGTCCCTGTGTGTAGGAGATCAGACTGTGTGGTGTGTATATAAATGTAGCACCCTGGTGTCCCTGTGTGTAGGAGATCAGACTGTGGGATGTGTATATAAGTGTATCACCCTGGTGTCCCTGTGTTTAGGAGATCAGACTGTGTGATGTGTATAGAAGTGTATCACCCTGGTGTCCTTGTATTTTGGAGATCAGACTGTGTGGTGTGTATATAAGTGTATCACCCTGCTGTCCCTGTGTTTAGGAGATCAGACTGTGTGGTGTGCATATAAGTGTATCACCCTGCTGTCCCTGTGTTTAGGAGATCAGACTGTGTGGTGTGTATATAAATGTATCACCCTGCTGTCCCTGTGTTTAGGAGATCAGACTGTGTGGTGTGTATATAAATGTATCACCCTGGTGTCCCTGTGTTTAGGAGATCAGACTGTGTGGTGTGTATATAAGTGTATCACCCTGGTGTCCCTGTGTTTAGGAGATCAGACTGTGTGGTGTGTATATAAGTGTATCACCCTGGTGTCCCTGTGTGTAGGAGATCAGACTGTGTGGTGTGTATATAAGTGTATCACCCTGGTGTCCCTGTGTTTAGGAGATCAGACTGTGTGGTGTGTATATAAGTGTATCACCCTGGTGTCCCTGTGTTTAGGAGATCAGACTGTGTGGTGTGTATATAAGTGTATCACCCTGGTGTCCCTGTGATTAGGAGATCAGACTGCATGGTGTGTATATAAGTGTATCACCCTGGTGTCCCTGTGTTTAGGAGATTAGACTGTGTGGTGTGTATATAAGTGTATCACCATGGTGTCCCTGTGTGTAGGAAATCAGACTGTGTGGTGTGTATATAAATGTAGCACCCTGGTGTCCCTGTGTGTAGGAGATCAGACTGTGGGATGTGTATATAAGTGTATCACCCTGGTGTCCCTGTGTTAAGAAGATCAGACTGTGTGATGTGAATAGAAGTGTATCACCCTGGTGTCCTTGTATTTAGGAGATCAGACTGTGTGGTGTGTATATAAGTGTATCACCCTGCTGTCCCTGTGTTTAGGAGATCAGACTGTGTGGTGTGCATATAAGTGTATCACCCTGCTGTCCCTGTGTTTAGGAGATCAGACTGTGTGGTGTGTATATAAGTGTATCACCCTGCTGTCCCTGTGTTTAGGAGATCAGACTGTGTGGTGTGTATATAAATGTATCACCCTGGTGTCCCTGTGTTTAGGAGATCAGACTGTGTGGTGTGTATATAAGTGTATCACCCTGGTGTCCCTGTGTTTAGGAGATCAGACTGTGTGGTGTGTATATAAGTGTATCACCCTGGTGTCCCTGTGTGTAGGAGATCAGACTGTGTGGTGTGCGTATAAGTCTATCACCCTGGTGTCCTTGTGTTTAGGAGATCAGACTGTGTGGTGTGTATATAATGTATCATATTGCCCCAAAGCAATAAAACTCATATTTTGTTTGAACATCAGTATTTGTGTTTATACATTAGTCAGTGTGAATTAAATAGTTTGGTCTTGTTCTAAATTATTTACTCATTTGTACTCAGGGCTTCCAGAGAATGAACCTGATTGTGAAGGACACTAACTTATTTGGCATTCTCCGGGAGCACTAGCCTCCAGAGGTAGACTCAACGTGGTGAGACTGATTATAGGGTACACCTTTAAGTATAAGTTGATAAAAGGGGATGGGTAAGTGAAACTGGGGGGAGCCATTGACGTAGTGAACCCCAGAGAGAGAGGCTGCTGCCTTGCTTATAATTCCTTGCAGCCCCTCTCATAAATTTAGGCCAAGACTTCCACTTGTACTCGGGGTTTCCAGAGTATGAACCTGACGGTAACTTATTTGGCATTCTCCGAGGTAGACTCGATGTGGTGAGCCTGATTAGAAGCCAAAAAGAGCCAAATAAATTAGGGAGATGACTTGATAGTTGCACAAAACGACAAGAATAACTGAGCAATGATCATGTGCCGAGAGTACAAGCTTGACTGGAGTTCGAGGTATAAATATATAGTGTAGAGTAGTTAGAATTCTGGATGATGTGGGAAGGAACCAGAATACTTGAGGCTAAGGAGGCAGCGCCAAACGTTAAGAACTGTTTAAAGTACTGTGCGGGATCCTTCCTTAGACGAGTCAATAATAGCCTGAAATAATTATGAGGTTACAGATAGTCATGGATAGGCCATGGGAAGGAAAGGATTGATGTGATATCATGCTGAGATGATTGATGTTGAGATGGCATCATTGATCTGACCTTGGATGAATGTAAACATATCCTCCTGGTTGATTGGTATGGAATTCAAAAATAGTAAGTGCATTAGTCTTGGAGAAAGGACGGCTGAGACTCGATAAAATATAAGAAAAATGATACTGGTTTTCAACTCCCCTGTATGAAGAACCTGAGGAAGGCAACTGAAGTTAGCTTAGCTGGACTGGTAGTGGTAGAGGTAGGAGTAGAGTAATTGAGTGGTTGCTGAAGGACGTAATGTACGATAGACAAAACCATCTTCAACCTACAGAAGAAGGTAAGGCATGACAGACGCGACAAACTTCAAATTCTAAATAGGTAAAGCATATCGGCCAGAAAAACTTCGGCTTAGGTTAAGGCATTCAGGGACGAAAATCTGCGGTCTCCCATGAAGAGGTAAGGCAAGAGTACCAAAAAGAACCTTCAGCCTTCACTAAAAGGTAAGGCATGACAGAAAAACTTTGTCCTCTCCAGAGAGAAAAGGGGATGGCTGGCGGCAACATTCTCCCTCAATTAAGCATGACCTGATGGATGGGCAGGCTCTAATGTCTGTGTAAAATCCGTATGTTAAGCCTAAATTGATGAAGTGCGTAAGCTGCATGGCAGGATGACAAACCTGGCTAAAGCCTGATCTGAAATTTGACGTCTGCTCAGTTTTGACCATGACTTACGGACTGATCGGTCCTAAAATGAGGGGCTTCTCGACCTTGTGACAGAAAGTCCTAAGCTGAAAATACTGTATCTGAATGCGACAGAACATCATTATGCTGCTTCAAAGCCAAAATGCGAAGAATGTATGGCTTAGACGCTTGTAACCATGCTACCAATATAAAACTTCTTTGGTTGAGCTGGTGCTGGTTGAACTGGAAAATAATAACAGAAAGTGGTGGTGAAAGTGAGAGTTGTGTGTAGAGTGTTAAGGTTAGCGCGCAAGGCTGATGGAGCCTGCCCTGTAAACCTGCTGACAGATGTGGGGACCTTCCGCTTCTGCTAAGACGGTAGGTGGGGGATGGGACCTATGGCAACTGCAAAGGGGTAACTCGAGGGGGGCCTTCAGCTTCTGAGAAGGGGTAAGGCATGAGGGGCCTATTAACCTCTGTGAAGAGGTAAGGAATGGGGGGCCTTCGCCCTCTGGAAGAAGTAAGGAATGGGGAACCTTTGACTTCTGAGAAGAACTAAGGCATGGGGGGACCTTTGACCTTTGCAAAGAAATGAGGTATGGGGGATCTTCGGCCCTAGCGAAGAAAATGAGGCATGGGGGACCTTCGGCCTTTGCTAAGAAAATGAGCCATGGGGACCTTCGGCCTTTGCTAAGAAAATGAGGCATGGGGGGCTTTCGGCCTATTACTAAGAAAATGAGGCATGAGGGACCTTCAGCCTTTGCTAAGAGCATGAGGCATGGGGGAACTTTGGCCACTGTGAAAAGGAAGACAGGGAGGACCTATGGCTTCTGTGAAGGGATAAGTGTGAGGGAATCAAGGTCTGTGATGGGGTAATTGGAGGGTATTCTAAGTCGGTGATGGGGAACCTTTGGCCTCGGCGAAGAGGTAAGGCAAAGGAGACCCTTCAGCCTGTGCAAAGAGGTAAGGCATAGGGGAACCTTCAGCCTCTGAGAAGAGGTAAGGCAAAGGGAAACCTTCGGCCTCTGCGAAGAGGTAAGGCAAAACAGTGAGGTAAGTGACATAGCTTATAATGTAATGGAGGGATCTGACTTGAAAGTAGAGCACACTCTTGCCTTTGGCCCAAGTGAGTGAGGATAAGGAGAATTTTGACTTGGCCAGTAATGTATCTAAGCCCAGGGGCACGAATTCTTGTAACCTGATCCTTCCTACCTACACACATGTATATACACATATACACCTAGATAATTCATACGTATACGTACACTAGAACCTGTCCCAGCCTTAGGTAGTGAGTAGATGACATGGATTACTGAGTGAAACGTAGTGACGAGGGTTGGAAGAAAGTGATGAGGCTGTGAGGCTAATTGTTGAGTAACTAATTGTGGTGGAAGGTTACTGACGGGAACACAGTGGTAAGGAGAGATGATTGAGGACTGAATAGTGAAGTATAGGAGTCATGTGCGCGTGACCGATGGGGCTGGCTGCAGAAGGATGACAGAGTACTGAAAGTGCTGTTTGTACCGGATGATCGCTTAAGAAATTGTGGCGGGGAATGATTGTTGCCCGATGAAAACAGGGGGAATAATAGGGGGGAAGTTACTGGGGACTGAAGGTGCTGAGGTCCCTTTGCGAGCTTCGGAACTGCCGTATACGTGGTGGAGCTTTGAGTACCGTGGCTAAGAACTGCGATTGGTGTGTTTATTTTATCCGTTGAGCTTAAAGTCTGTAAGAGCAAGTTCTCACTGCCTTAGTGAGCCACGATTATTCTGAGGAGACTAAAAATGAAGTTGCCTCTTACCAGAAACTTAGAACATTTAACTATATATTGACATCAATGTTAGTAAAAACACATTAAAGTCGCTTGAGAAATTACATGGGGGCACCATACTCATGGTTTATGTAGACGGTATATCTCTGCTTATAGGTGGGGAACTGGAAAAAACCTTCAGCTTTGTAAAGAGGAGAGACATCCAGGAACCCTAGTCTCCGTAAAGAGGACTAGCTATGATTTAATTGATCCACCGATATGTATGTGACTGAAAACTTGGAAGGCTATCTTCCCTCTCTGTATGGAATAGGGAAAACTAAAAAACTTTTATATGAAATTTAGAGAAACCTCTTCCTTTATACTGTTCTGTAACTTCAACCTCTGGGGCAACATGATATGATGGAAGACTGTCGATATTGGTGCAGATATCCCGTCCCAGAGAAATGAACTGACTATTAGACGAAGCAGTGTAACCTCTCTCTGACTGGTGTATGCCCTAAACCAGTAACTTGTAGCTACTGACGGATCACGTGATTAAAATCCTTCCGTATGATTCGACTGTAGTTCGCTGTGGCCATGATAGATCTTGTAACAGTGATAAATGGAGTGACTTAATAGTAATACAGAAGTGATTACTAAATAAACAAATCTTGTATATACCTCCCTGTATACTGAATAGTAGAAGGTGGAAATCCCACATATTAACAAAACTAAACATATTGTGCAGAACAATTTCTATTAATCTTTATTTAAACGTCCATTTTTGTTAGTCTTCATAGAAAATGTGGGGCACCCTAAGATGATGTCCGTGGCACCCCAAAGTGCCACGGCACCCTGGTTGAGAATCACTGTCATGAGCTGACTCTGCATAGAGTTTGGGAGTGATATCCGCAAGCCCACACTGCACGATATACAGCTGAGACGCTCCTAAAAGATAAACCGGAGATCAAGTATTGGCACGACGATCCGGAGCAGGTCGCTGAATGAGGTGTATGCAGTGATATGGGTAGAAGTGGAGAAGACGGGGAGGAGAGGATGAAACAAGTTGGTATTGACATTATGGAGTGATAACATGTATAATTATCTGATCGAAAGCTATTCCGATCAGCAAGCTATAAATGCTTAAGATATTGTTACCAACTCATCGTGAGGACTTGCTACGCTGAATGCCGAAAAACGGAAGTGACGAACTGCTGTGTCGAAAGGAAGTGACGAATTGACATATCGAGAGGAGTTCACCATTGACGTAGTGAACCCCAGTGGGGGAGGCCGCTGTCTTGCTTATAACGGCCTGTAGCCCCTCCCACAAATTCAGTCCAAGCCTTTCACTTCCACAAAGAGATGTCAATAGGTCATGAAATAACATAAATATTCTCAGTAATGATCCGCCCATTAGCCATGCCCCCAGCCCCTACAATGCAAATTATATGGCCATTTGAAATGTTGGGAGGTATGAAAACCTGACGTTCATACATAAGCATTTTTAACCCTTTGAGTGACCTGAACGTGTGAAACACATGGAGCTCAAAGGGATATTTTTTCATTCCCTACAAATGTTTTCTCCTCCTTCGAGCGTTTTTTTTCACCATACCTCACTAAATGTCATGATTATAAAAGACAATGATAAAAATATAAGAAGTGCACAAATGTGTTTGTAAATATGCTCAATTGCTGATCACTGCAGTGGCGGCTTTAAAGGTGCAGTACGTGGTATTGTGTTAATAAACATCTTCTGCCCAAGTTAGTCTGAAATCTAAGTCACTTTAGTAAACGAAAATAAAAAAGACTCATTACATATTGGAAAGTTGTATTGATTCAAGTTCCAAGCAGTTAACCCTTTGAGTGCCAGAGGGTTACGCAACGCATTGCGTGCCCCTCTGCCATTCTAAGGGTTAATAGAGAAAAAAACCCGAGTTTTTGAGGTCCTAACAGACTCACTTGCAGGAGATCGCTTCTAAAGGAAGGCCAATTAAGCCAAGAGACATTAAAGCGGAACTACCACGCTAAGTAAAGTTGTCCGGCAATACTTAGGCGGGTGGTGACTAGCTTAAAGGGGTAGTAATACTTAAAAATGACTATCCTGCATGTTGTAGCCAGTAGAAAACTGAGTTAAACGAGCCCAGCGGCATCTCTCAGACCTTTATGGAGAGATATTCGCTTTCAAAGTTTCCCATCCCCTGACATCAGCGTTCTAGCTGACAGCAGGGGAATCCGGTCCCGGGACCAGGGGAGGCTCTTCAGCAGAGCCGAGATCGCGTTATGGAAGAAGAAATCCTTCACTGAAATGGTCTTCAAGCACAAACCAAGCACACGTAGCAGACCATTTCAGTGAAGAATTTCTTCTTCCATAACGCGATCTCGGCTCTGCTGAAGAGCCTCCGCCGGTCCCGGGACCAGATTCCCCTGCTGTTAGCTACAATGCTGACGTCACAGGAAAAGGCAAAAAGCAAAAATAAACAGCTAATTTTGAAATGTAAAATAACTATTATTAAGCTAGTCGCCAGCTGCCTAAGTAATGCAGGGCGACTTTACCTAACGTGGTAGTTCCGCTTTAATAAAGCCAAGAGACATTGTATTTCGCTTTGAGTGCTACAGGTGTCTGCAATGCATTGCAGAGCAAATCATTGCATATCCTTATGGCACTCAAAGGGTTAGTATTAAGCATTTTTTTTTTTTGCAAGTAATATGATAACAGATAGGACTTGCCTTGACGTGGCAGGAAAGCTTAAACATATTCTGGCTAAACTATACAATAAAAAATATTTTGGCCAAACTACACAAGAAAACCGTATCTTGAATTAAGTGAGTGAATGTGTGCTTAGTGATGCATGCTATTCACAGCGTTCACAATTAACCCCTGGAGCTCCAGAGATGTATGCAATTTATTTAAAGTTTTTATGTACATATAGGTTATACATGTAAGGACCAGGAGATGCAGGTTGCCAAAGTCAGAGCAAATTACAAATAATAATTTTATGGCACGGAGGTTTCATTTTATGCTATAATCCTTCTCTACTGCCCCTCTCAGCAGCACAGAAAACTTTATTGTACAAACATAACAAAAAATTAACTGAAACCACCATACTCCTCCCCCATGTAATCACACCCACATTCCCTTAAAACTCAGATGCAGCAGTAAGCACCTCCTCTTTCTTTGTTGCTCCCTCAGATACATGGGTACCAGGAGATGCTGGTTGCCAAAGTCAGAGCAAATGTAATATTATGATTATTATAAATAATTATATACATATACAGGTCTCAAAATTTCCACTCGCCACTAGCCAATGTCGAGTGAAAATTCAGCCCTGGCGAGTAGAAATTCAGCCCTGGTGGTTATGTTATGTATTGCAGTGGTGAGTAACTTTTCAGGTCTGGCTAGTAGCAAAGGACTTCAACTTTTAAGCCCTGATATCTCCTATATTATAATTCGCTGAGGATGTTTGTCAGAAGCTGTCATGCGCAGTAGAGATGGCTGCGCAAGCTGCAGTCATGCGCAGTACAGACGGCCCGCGCCACGGCTGATATGGAGCGGAGTGCTCCGAATTCAGACCAGAGTCCTCTCTGCGCACCTGGGTACGCAGAAGGGATTCCGGTCTGAATTTGGACGGGCTGTCTGTACTGCGCATGACTTCAGCGCAGCCAGTGTTGGTCTGTGTACACGGGCTTTAAAACTAGTTTGTATATATATATATATATATATATATATATATATATATATATATATATATATATATATATCCTATATAATAATTCACTAAATCATGTGTAACGCCCAACATGCGCAGTAGAGACTGCCCGCACCGCGGCTGATACAGAGCTGGGTGCTCAGAAGAAGCGTCCAGCTCTGTAGCAGCCGCGGCGCGGGCAGTCTCTACTGCACGTGACTGCCCCGCGACCGGGTGGCAGTAGCACTGTGGCTCGTGTAACGGGCTGTTCAACTAGTATATATATATAAGACTTCTGTGTTCCTGGCAAAAACACCCAGGGGCAGCAGTAAGGAGGAGTTATTCAAATCTCCTGATTTTGACAGGAATGGTCAGGAGGGCATAGCAATACGCCAAACACTATACGCAAAATGCTATACTGCAAACTCAAGACGCCATATGCTATACGCAATATGCCAAAAATACTCAGTATCCAGAACTCATTAGGTAAAACCCAATACGTGAAATGCTATAAGGATAATGCCATTAGGCAATAAGCTATATGCAAGACACACAAAACACATAAGCTCACAGACGCTGTCGCACAAACGCGGTCACGCACAGATGCTCTGGTGCACATGAACACACACGTATGCACACATGCACACAAACACACATGTTCACCGGTGTAGAGTTGTGTATCACAGTGCTTTGCAATGCATTACACACCTTTTTGGACCTGAAAATAGTGAGGATTCAACAAGCCAGGCATTAATGCCGTCATTATTAACAGCACGGGCAACGCCGTCCCAATATCGCTAGTTTGTTTGTAAAATACCAACAGACTCTGCAGCCTTGCCTATCATTTTTGCCACAATGGGGCTTTTATTTGTTCAAAATGCCACTAGTTTTGTGCCCCAGAATTGTTACACTTTGTGTATATAAATGTAGCCCTGGTAACACGGTTTTCATTTCGAGAAAAAATCTGATTTATGGCCCAAAAGTTATATCACAGAACTGTAGAGGTTAACTATGTGTCTGTCTA